>ONZH01014633.1:0-54853 GCA_900303285.1 Rhinella marina
AAATACTTCCACATACCCGACGTGCGCCCTCCACAGCTGGCCAAGCTTCTCGCACGCTTACTTCCTGGTGCCGGCCCCACTATATTTGGGGTCTCGCTAGTTTCCAGGGAAGCACTAGCCCTGGGCCTAACTTGCCTCTGCCCTCTGTTGCTGCCACTACTAGTACCACCCTCCTCCTCTGAGCTCAAATCCTCCTCCGCTTCACAGGTCCTCCGGCCTAACACATCAGATTCCTCATCAGACTCCTCCACAACACATTATTGCAAATTAGGCTGTTCCCCACCAACTCACAATTCCGGGCAGTCCAAAATCTGACTGCCCTCTAAGAAATCCTCAGGGAAGCTGTCCTCTATAACCGCAGGATTATAAGTTGGGCTTCAGTGGCTATTTTTCCTAGAAATTGCAGAAGGGACACCACTATGAGAGAACACTGAAGCCTGAAAGGTGGCAGAAAATGACGGGGTTTGCTTGAGTGGAATGGTGGAGCAAGACGAGTCTGACCCCTGGCTACATATGGACACTGTATCAGCAGATGACAGCAGATCATCCAGCTGAGACTGAGATGAGCGTGCCATCCAATCCAATACCTCATCTGCTTTCTCCTCCACTACAATGTTGCGCCTTGGTGGGTTAGCCCGGTGGAACAACGGCCAAGTATTGGGAATATTACTAGCAGATGCTCCGGCTACAGGTCTTTTGGCACTGCTGCCATGTGCCACCTTCTCCTTTTTTTTAAAGCTCAAAGTCTAGCTGGAACTGGACCCCTTTTGCTTATCCATGCCAAAGATTTTTTAATTCACTCTGTGGCCCTGCAGCTGGTGTTTGTCCCTGTCTCTCCCTGTCTCTCTCTCCCTGCCTGATTATTTACTAGCCCTGACCTGGCCCTGCACTTGCCCTGCAGTGTCCCTGATATATGTATGATAGATTCCCACTACAATTATACTCCAGTTAGAAGAACACAGTGTCTCTGAACTTCACAAATTCACAACAGTGCTTCTGCTCACCTCAGGAGTCACAGCAGAAATGAAGCGTCACTGGCTTACTGAGCCTGAGCCAATCAGAGCAAGCCCAGCCTACTAGGTCAGGTGACTGCTTTCATCCAGGACTTTTGCGCATGATAAACGAACGAACAGTAAAAGATTGCTAATAAATTGAATTCGTACGCAACAGCGTATACAGTAACTAATTCGTACGCAAATGCGTATAATTTATAGGACAAACTACGTAGCGAATGCGTACAAAGCCGAAGCGAATTGACTAATATTCGGATTCGCTTTGCAGCTGAAAAATCACAAGATTCGATACGAATCTACGAAGCGGCAAGTAGATTCGCTCATCTCTAATTAGAATATTTTTAAATTTCCCTATGGCAACATATGGCATTGAAAAAACGTGTAGGAGTTTTGTTTGAAATCACATGACCCATAACTAGAGATGAGCGATCACTAAAATGCTCAGGTGCTCGTTTCGAGTAACGAACCCTATTGAAGTCAATGGGAGACTCGAGCATTTTTGCAGGGGACCAAGGCTCTGCCTAGGGAAGGCTGGGTGAAAACCTGGAAACCTCAGAAAATCATGGGAACACCACGGAAATGGACAGGAAACAGTAGGGGCAGCATGCATGGATGCCTCTGAGGCTGCCTAATCCCACCATTACCCCAAATTCTCCTGTAACAGCCTGGTGGTTACCCTCATGGCAATTGTGCTCACCTAGACCAAGAAAGGCGAGGCACATGCCCATCACATGTTAGGGAAGCACCCAACTAGGTGCAACGAAGGTCCATCACCCATGCCCATGCTAGCACTGCTCTCCTATCCCCAGCCACACGATGCAGGCATAAACCTGACACAGCATGGCGGTGACACCAACAAGTGACCAAGTTAGATGAGGTAGCAGGTGAGCCACCCAAAAATTTAGCCTGACGCAGCATGGCGGTGACAACAGAGTGAGCGAGTGACACTGCGGGAGCAGGCGAACCACATAAACATTTTTCGTGGCTCTGTATGGCGGCGGTGACAACAGAGTGACTGAGTTAGAAAAGGTAGCTGGTGAAGCACCCAAAAATTTAGCCTGACACAGCATGGCGGTTACACCACCAATGACTTTGTCTGACTTAGAATGCAGTGAAATGGCTTTTCTTGAGCCTCCAAAAATTTTTTTCTTTTCGGAGTACATAAAGTCGACCCTCAGCAAAAAAAAAATTTTTTTAAATGTTGGTACTTGCGCCTCCTGAAAAATTGTTTTGGACTGTCTGTTTGACGCTCCTGAAACATTGTTTTACACTGTCTGTAGTTGACACTGCGGAAAAATTGTTTGGAGAGAGAGCCTGTAGGGGGCCCTCCGGAAAAATTGTTTAGAGAGAGGGCCTGTAGGTGGACCTCCGGAAAAATTTTTTGGAGAGAGGGCCTGTAGGGGGCACTTCGGAAAAATTGTTTAGAGAGAGGGCCTGTAGGTGGACCTCCAGAAAAATTGTTTGGAGAGAGGGCCTGTAGGGGGCACTTCGGAAAAATTGTTTAGAGAGAGGGCCTGTAGGTGGACCTCCAGAAAAATTGTTTGGAGAGAGGGCCTGTAGGGGGCCCTCCAAAAAAATTGTTTAGAGAGAGGGCCTGTAGGTGGACCTCCGGAAAAATTGTTTAGAGAAAGGGCCTGTAGGTGGACCTCCGGAAAAATTGTTTGGAGAGAGGGCCTGTAGGAGGCCCTCCGGAAAAATTGTTTAGAGAGAGGGCCTGTAGGTGGATCTCCGGAAAAATTGTTTGGAGAGAGGGCCTGTAGGAGGCCCTCTGGAAAAATTGTGGCAAAAGAGTGCCAGTTGGCCCTCTAAAAAATTGGGTCAGCGTTAGACAAAGACGACAAGGAGGAGGAGGAGTAGGAGGAGTAGAAAAGAGGAATCGGATACATAAGTAATGTTAATCTTTAGCTGCTTTCCCCCGGAGGAGATTTGAATTCCGGTGAAATCCAGGATTTGTTCATTTTAATAAGCGTCAGCCTGTCAGCGCTATCAGTTGACAGGCATGTACGCTTATCGGTGATGACGCCACCAGCTGCACTGAATACCCGCTCTGACAGCACGCTAGCGGCAGGGCAGGCCAGCACCTCCAAGGTGTACAGCACCAGTTCAGGCCACGTGTCCAGCTTTGAAACCCAGTAGTTGTATGGAGCAGAGTGATCGGTCCGGACGTTGGTATGGTCAGCTAGGTATTCCCTCACCATCTTTCTGTAAAGCTCACCCCTTCTCTCCCTAGATTGGGGACAGGTGACAGTGTCTTGCTGGTGTGACAAAAAACTGGCAAAGGCCTTGGAGAGCGTTCTCCTGCCAGTGCTGGACAAGCTGCCTGCTCACCTCCTCTCCCCCGCTACTTGGCCCACAGAACCACGCCCTCTGCTGCTAGCGGCGTCAGATGGGAAGGATTGTTTCAGCTTGTGCACCGGGGCCTGTTGATATTGCTTCACTCTCATACTCCTTTCCTCTACAGGGATGAGAGTGGAAAGGTTCTGCTTGTACCGTGGGTCCAAGAGAGTGAACACCCAGTAATCGGTGTTTGAAAAAATGCTTCTAAGGCGAGGGTCACGGGATAGGCAGCCTAACATGAAGTCTGCCATGTGCGCCAGAGTCCCAACACGCAGGAATTCCCTCTCTTTACTGGCCTGACTCTCCATTTCCTCCTCTTCAGCCCATACACGCTCAAGAGTTAAGAAAGACTGAGAATTGGCACCCTCTTCTGTCTCGCCGACATTCTCCTCCTTTTCCTGCTCATTCTCATCCCCCTCCTCCGATACGCGCTGAGAAACAGACCGGAGGGTGCTCTGGCTATCAAGCGACGTATCTTCCTCCACCGTCTCTTGTGACAAGCGCAAAGCTTCCGACTTCATGCTGAGCAGTGAGTTTTTTAACAGGCAAAGCAGCGGGATGGTGAGGCTGATAATGGCGGCATCGCCGCTGACCATCTGTGTTGACTCCTCAAAGTTGGTCAACACCTGGCAGATATCAGACATCCACGTCCACTCCTCATTGTAGACTTGAGGAATCTGACTGACCTGACTACCAGTTCTGGTGGAAGTTGACATCTGGCAGTCTACAATCGCTCTGCGCTGCTGGTAAACTCTGGATAACATGTTTATTGTCGAATTCCATCTTGTGGGCACGTCGCACAACAGTCGGTGAGCGGGCAGTTGTAGGCGGCGCTGCGTTCCCTGAGAGTGGCAGCATCTGTGGTCGACTTGTGGAAATGCGCACAGATGCGGCGCACCTTGGTCAGCAAATCAGACAGATTGGGGTATGTCTTGAGGAACCGCTGAACTATTAGATTGAACATGTGGGCCAGGCATGGCACATGTGTCAGTCTGCCGAGTTGAAGAGCCGCCACCAGGTTACGCCCGTTGTCACACACAACCATGCCTGGCTTGAGGTTCAGCGGTGCCAGCCACAGATCGGTCTGCGCCGTGATGCCCTGTAACAGCTCTTGGGCAGTGTGCCTTTTGTCTCCTAAGCTCAGCAGTTTGAGCACCACCTGCTGGCGCTTACCCAAAGCACCGCTGCTGCGCCTAGAGCTACCGACTGAAGGCGCCGTGCCCACGGATGGTAATTCGGAGGAGGAGGTGGAGGAGGAGGAGGGGTCGGAGGAGGAGGCATAGTACGCCTGAGAGACCGTGACCGAGGTAGGCCCCGCAATCCTGGGTGTGGGCAGTACATGAGTGGCCCCAGGGTCAGACTCGGTCCCAGCCTCCACCAAGTTAACCCAATGTGCCGTCAGTGATATATAGTGTCCCTGCCCGGCAGCACTTGTCCACGTGTCTGTGGTTAGGTGGACCTTCTCAGAAACAGCGTTGGTCAGGGCACGGATGATGTTCTGTGACACGTGCTGGTCAGGGGCGGTCTTGGGCACCACGCATCCTATGCATTTGCGTAGGGCCCCCGGCGTCCAAGGGGGCCCCCACGCTCTTCTCTTGCGCCGGTGCCCAAGACCGCCCGCAGAGGGAGATGAGCGCTTCCATTGTGGAAGCGCTCATCTCCATAGTCATCTGTATCGCCGTCCTCAGGACGGCGATACAGATGCCTGTATTGTACTGGGGCAGGGGAGGGAGAGGCGTCTCCCCTGCCCGTTCCTCTGATAGGCTGCAGGCACTGGGCCTGCAGCCTATCAGAGGCCGGCTCAGGCGGCGCGATGACGTCATCGCGCCGCCTGAGCCGTACAGCGCGGGACACAGGCCGGAAGAGGCCTGCATCGCATCGCTGCCAGCACCATGGAGGTAAGTATAAGTGTTAATTTTTTTTATTTTTTATTTTATTGTAGCAGTCACGGACCGGAGCTCAATTGGGGGCACTGGGGGCATTTTGGGGGCATTTTTACTGGCACATGGGGGCACTGGGGGCATTTTACTGGCACATGGGGGCATTTTACTGGCACATGGGGGCATTTTTACTGGCACATGGGGGCACTGTGGGCATTTTACTGGCACATGGGGGCACTGTGGGCAATTTTACTGGCACATGGGGGCACTGTGGGCATTTTTTCTGGCACATGGGGGCACTGGGGGCATTTTTACTGGCACATGGGGGCATTTTTACTGGTACTGGGGGCATTTTTACTGGCACATGGGGGCACTGGGGGCATTTTTACTGGCACATGGGGGCACTGGGGGCATTTTTACTGGCACATGGGGCACTGAGGGCATTTTACTGGCACGGGGCATTTTTACTGGCACGGGGGGCATTTTTACTGGCACAAGGGGGCACTGGGGCATTTTTACTGGCACTGGGGGCACTTCTTACTGGCACTGGGGGCATTTCTTTATGGCATGGGAGCACTAGGGGCATTTTTACTGGCACTGGGGGCACTTCTTACTGGCACATGGGGGGCACTGGGGCATTTCTTACTGGCACATGGGGGCACTGGGGGCATTTCTTACTGGCACATGGGGGCACTAGGGGCATTGTTACTGGCACATGGGGCACTGGGGCATTTTTACTGGCACATGGGGGCATTTTACTGGCACATGGGGGCACTGGGGGCATTTTTACTGGCACAAGGGGGCACTGGGGCATTTTTACTGGCACTGGGGGCACTTCTTACTGGCACATGGGGGCACTGGGGGCATTTCTTTATGGCATGGGAGCACTAGGGGCATTTTTACTGGCACTGGGGGCACTTCTTACTGGCACATGGGGGCACTGGGGCATTTCTTACTGGCACATGGGGGCACTGGGGGCATTTCTTACTGGCACATGGGGGCACTGGGGGCATTTTTACTGGCACATGGGGGCACTGGGGGCATTTTTACTGGCACATGGGGGCATTTTTACTGGCACATGGGGGCATTTTTACTGGCACATGGGGGCACTGGGGGCATTTTTACTGGCACATGGGGGCACTGGGGGCATTTTACTGGTACTGGGGGCATTTTTACTGACACATGGGGCACTGGGGGCATTTTTACTGGCACATGGGGGCATTTTTACTGGCACATGGGGGCACTGGGGGGCATTTTTACTGGCACATGGGGGCACTGAGGGCATTTTACTGGCACGGGGCATTTTTACTGGCACATGGGGGCATTTTTACTGGCACATGGGGGCACTGGGGGCATTTTTACTGGCACATGGGGGCACTGGGGCATTTTTACTGGCACATGGGGGCACTGGGGCATTTCTTACTGGCACATGGGGGCACTGGGGGCATTTCTTACTGGCACATGATTTTGAGGGGGAATCAATGGGGGGAACTTCTGGCGCATTATTGGGGCATTTCTTACTGGCACATAATTTGGGGGGCATCTATGGGTGGGGAGCACTTCTTACTGGCACATTGGAAGCATTATTACTTCTGGGGCACAGTGGGGACATTAGTACTGTGGGGGGCACTATTACTGTGGGGGGCACCCTGGCACAGTATCAGCGCAGTTATTTCTGGGGGACGTTATGTTTACACTATTTGCTGGGCGCAGTTATTTTAGGACACTGTGTGCCAATAATTATTGAAGGGCACTATCTGTGTGGTACTAGTGGCACAGTACTGGGGTGGTAGGATGATTTGTCCAGAAGATGGGAGGATGATGGAAAAGTAGTAAACTAAGATTTTTTTCTGTCAAACTGCAGAGATAAGAAATGGCTGAAAAATGGCGTCTGGTCTGAAAGGAGAAGATGAGGAAAGAGAAGATCTACATCCGAGGAGACGTCACTGGATGTAAGAGGTATGAGGCGCTGGATTATACTGGATGTAAGAGGTATGGGGCGCTGTATTATACTGGATGTAAGAGGTATGAGGCGCTGGATTATACTGGATGTAAGAGGTATGGGGGCTGTATTATACTGGATGTAAGAGGTATGAGGCGCTGGATTATACTGGATGTAAGAGGTATGGGGGCTGTATTATACTGGATGTAAGATGTATGAGGCGCTGTATTATACTGGATGTAAGAGGTATGGGGCGCTGTATTATACTGGATGTAAGAGGTATGGGACGCTGTATTATACTGGATGTAAGAGGTATGAGGTGCTGTATTATACTGGATGTAAGAGGTATGGGGCGCTGTATTATACTAGATGTAAGAGGTATGAGGCGCTGTATTATACTGGATGTAAGAGGTATGAGGCGCTGTATTATACTGGATGTAAGAGGTATGGGGCGCTGTATTATACTGGATGTAAGAGGTATGGGGTGCTGTATTATACTGGATGTAAGAGGTATGAGGTGCTGTATTATACTGGATGTAAGAGGTATGAGGCGCTGGATTATACTGGATGTAAGAGGTATGAGACGCTGTATTATACTGGATGTAAGAGGTATGGGGTGCTGTATTATACTGGATGTAAGAGGTATGGGGTGCTGTATTATACTGGATGTAAGAGGTATGAGGCGCTGTATTATTCTGGATGTAAGAGGTATGAGGCGCTGTATTATACTGGATGTAAGAGGTATGAGGTGCTGTATTATACTGGATGTAAGAGGTATGGGGCGCTGTATTATACTGGATGTAAGAGGTATGAGACGCTGTATTATACTGGATGTAAGAGGTATGAGGTGCTGTATTATACTGGATGTAAGAGGTATGAGGTGCTGTATTATACTGGATGTAAGAGGTATGGGGCGCTGTATTATACTGGATGTAAGAGGTATGAGACGCTGTATTATACTGGATGTAAGAGGTATGAGGTGCTGTATTATACTGGATGTAAGAGGTATGGGGCGCTGTATTATACTGGATGTAAGAGGTATGAGACGCTGTATTATACTGGATGTAAGAGGTATGAGGTGCTGTATTATACTGGATGTAAGAGGTATGAGGTGCTGTATTATACTGGATGTAAGAGGTATGGGGCGCTGTATTATACTGGATGTAAGAGGTATGAGGCACTGTATTATACTGGATGTAAGAGGTATGGGGCGCTGTATTATACTGGATGTAAGAGGTATGGGGCGCTGTATTATACTGGATGTAAGAGGTATGGGGTTCTGTATTATACTGGATGTAAGAGGTATGGGGCGCTGTATCATACTGGATGTAAGAGGTATGGGGCTGTATTATACTGGATGTAAGAGGTATGGGGCGCTGTATTATATTGGATGTAAGAGGTATGGGGCGCTGTATTATAACTGGATGTAAGAGGTATGAGGTGCTGTATTATACTGGATGTAAAAGGTATGAGGCGCTGTATTATACTGGATGTAAGAGGTATGGGGCGCTGTATTATACTGGATGTAAGAGGTATGGGGCGCTGTATTATACTGGATGTAAGAGGTATGGGGCGCTGTATTATACTGGATGTAAGAGGTATGGGGCGCTGTATTATACTGGATGTAAGAGGTATGAGGCGCTGTATTATACTGGATGTAAGAGGTATGGGACGCTGTATTATACTGGATGTAAGAGGTATGAGGTGCTGTATTATACTGGATGTAAGAGGTATGAGGCGCTGGATTATACTGGATGTAAGAGGTATGAGACGCTGTATTATACTGGATGTAAGAGGTATGGGGTGCTGTATTATACTGGATGTAAGAGGTATGGGGTGCTGTATTATACTGGATGTAAGAGGTATGAGACGCTGTATTATACTGGATGTAAGAGGTATGAGGTGCTGTATTATACTGGATGTAAGAGGTATGGGGCGCTGTATTATACTGGATGTAAGAGGTATGAGACGCTGTATTATACTGGATGTAAGAGGTATGAGGTGCTGTATTATACTGGATGTAAGAGGTATGAGGTGCTGTATTATACTGGATGTAAGAGGTATGGGGCGCTGTATTATACTGGATGTAAGAGGTATGGGGCGCTGTATTATACTGGATGTAAGAGGTATGGGGCGCTGTATTATACTGGATGTAAGAGGTATGGGGTTCTGTATTATACTGGATGTAAGAGGTATGAGGCGCTGTATCATACTGGGATGTAAGAGGTATGGGGCACTGTATTATACTGGATGTAAGAGGTATGGGGAGCTGTATTATACTGGATGTAAGAGGTATGAGGCGCTGTATTATACTGGATGTAAGAGGTATGAGGCGCTGTATTATACTGGATGTAAGAGGTATGAGGCTGTATTATACTGGATGTAAGAGGTATGAGGCGCTGTATTATACTGGATGTAAGAGGTATGAGGCGCTGTATTATACTGGATGTAAGATGTATGAGGCGCTGTATTATACTGGATGTAAGAGGTATGAGGCGCTGTATTATACTGGATGTACGAGGTATGGGGCGCTGTATTAGGCGGGGGGGCCCAAGCTGAACTCTTGCACCAGGGCCCGTGAGCCTTTAGCTACGCCCCTGCAGCCCAGCCAATAGAGAGCTGGGAGTCTGGGACACGCCATAGGCTGTGGGCAACCTTGACCCCCCCTCCAGTGAGGTATAGGGGGTGTGTCATTGGGGGGGGGGGCGTGTCATCAGAGGCCGTGTCATCAGGGGTGTGAGGTGTCATTGGGGGGGGGGGCCCCCAGACATAACTTCGCTTAGGGCCCCAGAAATGCCAAGACCGCCCCTGGTGCTGGTGTAGGGCTGGGACGGCACATCGGGAAAAATAGTGGCGGCTGGGGGCCGAATACCGAGGGGCAGCCACCGCCATGAGGTTGCGAAAGTCCTCGGTTTCTACCAGCCTATAGGGCAGAATCTCCAGACTCAGTAATTTGGAGATGTGGACGTTGAGGGCTTGGGCATGTGGGTGGGTGGAACTGTATTTCCTCTTGCTCTCCAGCGTCTGCTGTAAAGACAGTTGAACGTTGCGCAGGGACACATTGGTGGACGCTGTGGAGGATCGTGTAGGCGAAGGTTTGGTTTTCCGGCGGGACGCGCTCGTGCCAGGGTCCTGGGCAGGGGGTTGACCATCAGAGGCAGCGAGTGACACAGGGGAAGGAGCAGTGGTGGGACCCACAGGAGGTGAACGGCCTTGGTTCCATTGAGTGGGGTGTTTAGCACTCATATGCCTGCGCATGCTGGTGGTGGTTAGGCTAGTAGTGGTGGCACCCCTGCTGATCCTGGTGTGGCACAGGTTGCACACCACAGTCCGTCGGTCATCCTGACTTTCTTTAAAGAACCTCCAGACTTGCGAACATCTAGGCCTCGCCACGGGAGCTTCACTACGTGAAACAGTTGCTCCAGCTCTGGCCCTGCTTCTCCCTCTGGCCACACCACTGCCTCTTCCAACCTTCCAACCTATTCTGGTGCAGCACTCGCCTCCGCCTCAGAAGCACTGTCTTCACTCGGCTTATCAACCCAGCTTGGGTCAGTCACCTTGTCATCCTCCGATTCCTCAGTCTGCTCCCCCCTCGGACTTCCTGCCCTGACAACAACTTCACCACTGTCTGACAACCGTGTCTCCTCATCGTCCGACACCTCTTTACACACTTTTTCCACTAAGTGAACAATGTCATCATCATCACCCACAAACTGCGACAGTTTGAAAACTTGGGCATCGGGAAAGAGGTCAGCAGCAACCTGAGAAGTGGTTTGTGACTCTGGGAAGGGTCCAGAAAACAGTTCCTCAGAGTATGCCGGATCGCATTCCAAATTTTCCTGGGAGGGGGCTGACTGGGGGGAAGGAGGTTGAGGTGGAGGAGCCAGAGGAGTGCTCCCTTGGGTAACGTGGGTGGACTGCGTGAAAGACTGACTGGTGGACAAATTACTTGAAGCATTGTCCGCAATCCACGACATCACTTGTTTGCACTGTTGTGGTTTCAACAGTCCTCTACCACGTGTCCCTGTAAGTTGAGACATGAAGCTAGGGAGTGTAGCTCTGCGGCGTTCCCCTGCTCCCTCATCAGCAGGTACTGTCTCACCCTACCCAGGACCACGGCCTCTGCCCCCTGCAGTAATTGAATGCCCACGCCCACGCCCTCGTCCTCGACCCTTAGCCCTTGGGTTCAACATTTTCTGTATATAAGTGTATTATATATAAAAAAAAAATGGGCCTGCTGTACTGAAACCCACAAACTTGTTCAATCTGAACAAGTTAATATATAGGTGGATAAGTTAGATCAAAATTACGTATGTTATTACGTACCGTGCAGTATGGAGCAATTACACTGAAACTATTAGATTAGGCAGACTTGGTCTGCTTAAGTGCAACCCAGAAAAATGTCGCATTGAGATTTTTGTAATGTAGCTGAATAAGTGAGAGCAAAAGACCTTTTTTACTGACGTGACGTACAGAATGGGTCACCTGGACAGAAAATACGGATTGTGCTTTCTATATAGGTGGATAAGTTAGAGCAAAATTACATATTTTATTACGTACCGTGCAGTATGGAGCAATTACACTGAAACTATTAGATTAGGCAGACTTGGTCTGCTTAAGTGCAACCCAGAAAAATGTCGCACTCAGATTTTTCTAATGTAGCTGTATCAGTGAGAGCAAAAGACCTTTTTTAATTACGTGACGTACAGAATGGGTCAACTGGACAGAAAATACGGATTGTGGTTTGTGGTGACTGGACAGCTGTACTGTGACACACAGAATGGTTCCACACAGCTGTATGAAATGGATTTGTATCACTTAGATAAAACAACAAAAAACTATTTTGTTTTGTTTTGTTTTTTTGTTTAACATGACGTGCAGAATATATGAGAGAGAAAACTCAGCCCCTGCTGACTGTGGCTATATTAAGTGCAACCCAGACAAATGTCGCACAGAGATTTTTCTAATGTAGCTGTATCAGTGAGAGCAAAAGACCTTTTTTAATTACGTGACATACAAAATGGGTCACCTGGACAGAAAATACGGATTATGGTTTGTGGTGAGTGGACAGCTGAACTGTGACACACAGAATGGTTCCACACAGCTGTATGAAATGGATTTGTATCACTTAGATAAAACAACAAAAAAACTATTTTTTGTTGCGTTTTCTTTTTTTTAACGTGACGTGCAGAATATATCAGAGAGAAAACTCAGCCCCTGCTGACTGTGGCTATATTAAGTGCAACCCAGACAAATGTCGCACAGAGATTTTTCTAATGTAGCTGTATCAGTGAGAGCAAAAGACCTTTTTTAATTACGTGACATACAGAATGGGTCACCTGGACAGAAAATACGGATTGTGGTTTGTGGTGAGTGGACAGCTGAACTGTGACACACAGAATGGTTCCACACAGCTGTGTGAAATGGATTTGTATCACTGAGATAAAACAATAAAAAAAAATTGTTATATATGGCGATAGCTGCACTACTAGTGCCAGCCAGCCCAGCCAGGAGACAAAAAAAATGTCTTGTAGCCCTTAGAAGGGATGTTGGGTTCTTTTGAGATCACTCGTGCCTAACAGAGAACTAAATCCAGGCCCTAACACTCTCCCTGAAACGCAGCAGATCTGTCCCTAACGACATCCAGGCAGCGACTGAGCCGAGCACCGCGGGCAGTCACTAGTATATTCCAGGGTCACCTGATCAGGCCAGCCAACCCCTGCTATCGACATGTAAGGACCCCACGTGATGCTGGGTGTACCGCAGAGTCTCCTGGCTTGTGATTGGCTGAGTTTATAGGCGCCAAAAATTAAAAATGTGGGAGATGCCATTTCCTCGAGCATGGCGAGATACTCGTCCAAGCAGCGAGCACCAAGCTCATCTCTACCCATAACGCAATACTAGTTTATATACTATATGAAAACAAGTATTGGGACACACCTCTAAATCATTGAATTCAAGTGTTTCACTCAGTCCCATTACAATCAGCAAATAAAATCCAGCATCCAACAGTCTGTAACCTAACCTCAGTTGTAATTGAGTTTAGTTTTTATACTGGAGTTGTTTTATGAAAATGGCGAATGGTAATGATAAATTTGATGCAAGTGCAATGTGGTTGTGCCTATTTCAGTAAAACTGTGCCTGAGGACTGTCTGGCGCAGAGTTGTGATTTTCTGGTGTCTTTTTTAAAAGTTATACTTCATAACTATGACACAAAAGTCTACTACTTTGAAATTCTAACCCACCAAACAAAAAAAAAATGGCCTCCACAGTAGTATAATAAATAGAAATATCTTTATTGATCCATCATTTCATATCAAGAAAAATTCATTGTAATATTAAAAACATAGCAGCAGAAAATGTGTTGTGGTGAGACAAAACAAGAGGACGTGGTGAGAACCACCATAGACCAGGCAGGATAAGTGTCTATCAATAGCACCACCAATATATGTATAATCAAAAGAGCAATATAGCCTCAAATTAAGAAGACATTAAAGGTCGCAAGCAAGGTATGGAAAAAGTATCACAAACTAAATGGTCACAGGCAGGTCCCACCGGGGCCAAGGAGGGCAAAGAGAAAGGGAACATCAACTGAACGACGAGACACAAAGCGGAGACCAACTGGACAATCGGATCGCTCATCTCTTAAGGTAATTAATTTGACTGATCGGGAATTTTCAGACTCCCAACTGGAAGTGTTGTGTCATGGACTAAATTTTGTCCCCTCATCTCGTTTTGACTGTTTTACAGCTATAAAAGATTTGCACCTTTTTGCTAGGAAATTGGTTTTTAAGAAAATGTTTGATAAGAAAGATTTTCATCACACCTTTTCCACTCCTGAAGACAGAGAAGCAGCTACTATTTTATTGAAACATCTAGAGGAACAAGCATCTAAGAACACCATAAAGAAGGGTAAGTTCCCTAAATCATTGATTTCAAAATCTACCACTTTCTAGAGCGTATGAAGAAGGGATAATTATGGTAAAGGAAGCTAAGATATTAGTACCAGACCATCCAAAGGTAGCAAGTCTATATATGCTCCCAAAAATACATAAACATCCTACTTGCCCCCCGGGTCATCCAATTGTCTCGGGAATAGGAAGCCTATGTGAACCGGCATGTAAATTTATTGATTTTATGTTGAAGCCACTGGTGAAACAACTTCCCTCCTTTTTGAAGGACACAACTGACATCTTATGCTGAGTGAATGACTTACATCTGGAACCTGATATGTGGATCACTATACACTAGTATACGACATAGAGATGGATTGGAAGCTGTGAAGTTTTTCATAACGATGTCGGATATGGATGAACATATGAGTGAGTTAATTTTAGAACTATTGGAGTTTGTGCTCACCCATAATTAGTTCATATTTAAGGATGTCTTCTACCTACAGCTCCAGGAAACAGCAATGGGGGCGGCCTGTGCACTGTCCTTCGCCAATTTGTTCCTGGGGCTGTGGGAGAGAACTATCTTTTTAACAGATCCAGTATCTTTGATTGGCAGGTTCCAGATGTGGGCCCACTATATAGATGATATTTTAATCATATGACAGGGCCCACAATCTGGATTCATCGCCCTAATAAGGTCACTCAATAACAATAACTTAAATAATAAATTAACCTACAGGGTGGCAAGGACGGACGTGGAATTTCGATGTCAAGATTTTGGTGGATAAAGATGGCCTAATTACTACAGATCTCTTCAGGAAGGAGACATAAACAAACTCCCTTCTGTATGTGGACTCATGTCACCCTAAGAATTTGGTGGAGAGCATACCGTATGGTCAATTCCTACGCCTGAGAAGAATTTGCTCGAGTAGGGATGAGCGAACTCAAGGAAGTTCGGGTTCACCGGGTTCGGCCGAACTTCAGATCAAAGTTCAGGTTCGGGACCCGAACTTGACCCGAACTTCATCCTGAACCCGGATCCTATTCAAATCAATGGGGACCCAAACTTCCCTTTATTATTTTCCATTATAACATGGTTATAACGGAAAATAATAGCATTCTTAAGGAAGAATGAGACATAAAATGGCCTTCTAGGGGTTAAAAATAATAAAAAAAAACCTCACCTTGTCCACTTGATCGCACAGCCGGTGTCTTCCTTCTTTTTCTTCTTTCAGGACCTGCAAAAGGACCTGCGATCAACGTCATCGGGCTTACCACATGGTGAGCGAGGTGACGTCACCATAGGTCCTTTTTCTGTTATAACCATGTTATAAAGGAAAATAATAAAATTACTCGAACACCGAACTCGAACCCGAACTTTTGTGAAAAAGTCCAGGTTCGGATCCGGGTACCCGAACTCGCAAAGTTCAGTACGAACCCGAACTTTGCGGTTCGGGTTCGCTCAACCCTACTCAAGAGACATATTTTTTGAGGTACAATCTCAACTAACTAAAAGATTCAAGGAAAGGGGTTATTCAAAGAAAAATATTCTACACGGGTATGATAGAGCTAAACGGGTGAAGCGAGATGATCTCAAACAACAACACGACAACATGAGCAGAAGAATGAGGTGCGCTTTATCTCCACATACACTCTGCAATGGAAGAAGATGAAAGCTGCTTTACTAAAACATTGAGAAATTCTACGCCTGGATTCCACCCTGGGAAGGATACTTCCACCCACTCCTTTGATCACGTATAGGAGATCCAAAAATTTGACGGATATGCTTGTCAGAAGTAATCATCCAGGTGAGCATCCTTCGAAACATTTTGGTTCTAAAGGCCTGAAATGGGGTTGTTCCCCCTGTGGGAAATGTGTGGCATGCACTAATGTTGATAAGGTATTGTATTTTGAGAACAAGGTGAAGCAATATAAAATCACTTACATTATCACTTGTGCGACAATGGGGGTCATATATTTAGCATAGTGCCAATGTCAATTGAGCTACGTGGGGATGACCTCCAGAGAACTAAGGAGGCGTGTGAGAGAACATGTCCTTGGCATTGAGGGGGCTAAGGATGAGGAGGACATAATGAACTTGAAATCTATTCCCAGAAATTTTAAAGAATTCCACAACTGTGACAGCTCTTTATTTCGAGTCTGAGGCATCGATCGCGTATTCATCTCACCCAGAGAGGGCAACTGGAAGAAGCTGTTAACACAGAAGTAGGTAAGGTGGATTTATGAATTAGACTGTGTAACTCCCAGGGGCTTAAATAAAGAGATATCCTTTTCCCCTTTCTTATAATGTAACTTGATGAGTTGGTATGTTTTTTTTTTTGTTTCTTTTCTGCTGGTTGCCCCAGTGCTATGTTTTTATGATAATTTTAACATCAGGTATATAGAAAAGGTATTAGAGATTTGTTCTCTCACCCCTTTTGTACATCAGTGGCTTACCTAAAATACTATTGAACTGAATGTGCCTTATTAAGATGATTAAAGCGTAACTTTTAATGAGATATTTTCTAAAATATAGGTAATGCTTCACATACAGACATGGGTTACTGGTGCTATTTACACCTGTAGTATCTCAGTCTAGTCCTGTTCTTTTGGTATGGGCTGGTGAGTCTGAGGTCTTTTGTGTTATGGCGAGTGTTCCCTAGCCTGAATGCTTTCCCTGTATCCGTCTATTCTTGATGCAGGTGAAAACCCTATCCGGCTGATGTCGGAGCACTCGCCTTGATAAGGGCGACCCTCAGCCAACAGGAACCTAGGACCTAACTACAGAACCCTAAAACAACTGCTTCCTAAGAAACATGTATTTTTTGTCTCCCAGTGGACTCGTTTCCCCGTAAAGGATCATCAGGGAGTCAGTCTGGCAGCATAACAAGAGGCAGTGGCAGTGTGGGAAGACTCTTACCTGCCTTAAATAGGTTAGGGACCTCCCCTTCAGGGCGCGTCATGCTTGCGCTGCGGGGAAGGGGAGCGGGAGGGTCGGGGGGAGTAATCCATGATGCATTGCCCAACCAATCGCTTTCCCCGGCTATAGGAAGTGACGCGTCGAGGGGTAGGCGTGTCAGTTTCCAAGGGGACTTACAGCGCGTCCCTCGGAAGCTCCCTGTACTGATTGGCCCATGTGACCATCCTCTCTCTGCTAAACAGGAAGGTCCTGCAAGGTAAAACAGGATCCCATTGGAGGCCTCCAGCAGGTCCTGCAAGGTAAAACAGGATCTTATTGGAGGCTTTCAGCAGGATTAGTTAACTCTTTTGGTACTTTCTTGCCTATGAGTGTTCAGATATAATAAAAGAGGTAAAAATAGGATACATTAATGATAAGGCACCTCAACTAATACTTGAAAGTATTTGATGCTATATTTGATCAATTTGTTAGTTAGATTAGACATGCATCCGGAGATGTGTAAACTCATGAGAGGGCAATATTTATATCCCTATCTGGTATATGGAAATGGGTTATCCCAGTATCAGCTACATAAGTAGACCCCTACCACAGAATTCCATATAAGAATCTAGGGAGTTAAATAGTCTGTGTGGGCCCCGCATAGAGAATAACACTATTCAAACTTGTAGCTTATGGATGCCCTCATTCCGGGGTGGAGGCTGTCGGGACCAGTATACCCATAGAAGGAAATTATCACGCTCTGGTGTGGAGGGTATAGCCACACCAAGCGTAAGAGGGAAGGGAAAAGACCAAACAAGGGAAATGGTCACCTCCTGCAGGGATCCCTGAAACTAGGCCCTGGCTGACTACCAGTATGAACAGGCCTTAGTGGTAGGAGAGTTCATACACAGAAACCTAATAACAAACTGACCCTGTACAACCCTGCAGCTAGTGACAGGAGAAAGAGTAAACCTGTTCCTCCAAAAGGACGGACGAACAGGAAACTCCACAAGGCAAAACCAAAACAGGGAAACGTAGGATAAACACAATAGGGAAAATAACACTTATCTTAATGCAGATATTGCAGCAACCAGATCTCAGCCGAGATCCACACCAAACACAACAATGACAGCAGAAAGTATAAACCGCAAGGAATACTGGTAGAGGAAATGATGCTGAAAACTGCATTCAACATTCAAAATGAGACCTTACAAGCCACTCTTTACATTTCCCTTTGCAAGCTTGCTTTTGCTTGGCATTGAATGTTGGTGACAACTCTTTCGGAGTCTTCTCTGCATTGGGCTTTTCATCTTTCTCTTCTATCACATGACAGACACTAACAGGGCCCAGTGTACCCCATTGACTATAATGGAATTTGTTAAGTTGCCGCTATGGTTACTGTCATTTTCGTGGGATAAAAATTGCACAGCATGCAGCTTTACAGCAGTTTTAATAGAATTGGTGATGTGAAGGATCCTAATAGAACCTCCAATGCCGTTATGAACACAACCTAACTCTGTTACATCCATATTATTAATATGGTATAAAGATGCATTTATTTATATTTTTAATGGTTAAGTTCAGTATGTCCTTCACCTTACTAGCAGTGTCGGACTGGGGTGCCATGTCCTGGGGGCCATCTATAATAGTAAACTGGGTAGTTTGTCAAATAATCAATTTTTTTTAACATAGACTGGCTGAGATTTCACGTGCCACTAGTGCAGAGAGTGGTGGACCAGGGGCCCACCTTACTCAGGGGCCCACCAGTGCATTCACCTGTTTCCCCGTGGGCCAGTCCAAGCTTTTTTACCAGGATTCCAGTCAGTATTTCTTTAATGTTTCATAACCAAACAGAATTCGTCACCAGATTTATGGTATCATACTAAGGGCAGCATAAAGTAGCTGTTGAGTCCTGGCATTCTTGAGCTCCTGCCCCCCCCCCCCAATGCAATCAACAGTAGGAAAAAATATCAGTAAGTGTCAGGGGGGTCCATGAACAGTGACCCAACAGTACCCCATTGCATTAACAGTGACCTCACAGTACCCTGCTGCCCCTTTAATAGTGGCTTCCACATTAACATCCTCCCTTAACAGTGACCTCCAAAGTGTCCGTCCCTTTAACAACGGCCGGCCCTTTATTTGCGACCTTCACAGTACCCCGTGTAGTTAACAGTGATTGCCCCCTTAACAGTGACCTTCACAGAGCTCTGTTCCCTTAAAATATAACATAGTAACATAGTTTATAAGGCCGAAAAAAGACATCTGTCCATCCAGTTCGGCCTGTTTTCCTACAAGTTGATCCAGAGGAAGGCAAAAAACCCTTGTGAGGTAGAAGCCAATTTTCCCCACTTTAGGGGGAAAAATTCCTTCTGGACTCCAATCAGGCAATCAGAATAACTCCCTGGATCAACGACCCATCTCTAGTAACTATAACCTGTAATATTGTTACCCTCCAGAAATACATCCAGGCCCCTCTTGAACTTTTTTATTGAACTTACCATCACCACCTCCTCAGGCAGAGAGTTCCATAGTCTCACTGCTCTTACCGTAAAGAATCCTCTTCTATGTTTGTGTACAAACCTTCTTTCCTCCAGGCGTAGAGGATGTCCCCTCTTTACAGTCACAGTCCTGGAGATAAATAGATAATGGGAGAGATCTCTGTACTGACCCTTGATATATTTATACATAGTTATTGGATCTCCCCTCAGTCTTCTTTTTTCTAAAGTAAATAACCCTAATTTTGATAATTACATTGTTATTACATTGAGTAATACACTTACAGCCAATGCATTACAATACAACAGTATTGTAATGCATTGTTAAGGGGATCAGACCCCCAAAAGTTAAATAAAATGGAAAAAAAAGTGAAAAAAAACAATAAAAGTTTCAAGTAAAAAAAAAAAGTACACTTTTCCCAAAACAAAGTTTAAAAAAAAATTGTAAAAAAAGGGAAAAAAGAAAAGTATAGTTATTAGGTATCGCCGCGTCCGTATGGACCAACTATAAAATAATAAGAAATATATAACGTCATCCACCCCGCAAAAAACAAAAAAACCTGTGCCAAAACAGCCATTTTTTGGTCACCTTCCCTCACAAAAAGTGTAATAGCAGGCGATCAAACAGGCGTATTTAACCCAAAATGGTACCAATCAAACCGTCATCTTGTCCCGCAAAAATGATACCCTACCTGAGACAGTCGCCCGAAAAATAAAAAAAATATGGCTCTCTGAAAATGGCAACACAAAAAAAGATTTTATTCTGTTCAAAAATAAATCTAATGTGTAAAACTTTCCAAAAATAAAAAAGTTAGACATATTTAGTATCGCCATGTCCGTAACAACCTGCTCTATAAAAATATTACATGAGATGGCCCCCCCAGGTGAATGCTGCAAAAAATAAAAATAAAAACTATGCCAAAACAACCATTTTTTTTCCTCTTGCCTCACAAAAAGTGTAAAAGCAGGCGATCAAACAGGCGTATTTATCCCAAAATGGTACTAATCAAACCGTCATCTTGTCCCGCAAAAATGATACCCTACCTGAGACAATCGCCCGAAAAATTAAAAAAATATGGCTCTCTGAAAATAAGAACACAAAAAAAGATTTTATTCTGTTCAAAAATGCATCTAATGTGTAAAACTTTCCAAAAATAAAAATGTTAGACATATTTGGTATTGCCGTGTCCGTAACAACCTGATCTATAAAAATATTACATGAAATAGCCCCCCAGGCGAATTCTGTAAAAAATAAATAAAAAAAACTATGCCACAACAGCCATTTTTTCACCTTGCTTCACAAAAAGTGTAATATCAGAAGATCAAAAAGGCGTATTTACCCCCAAAATGGTACCAATCAAACCGTCATTTCGTCCCACAGAAATCTAGACCCTACCTGAGACAATCGCCCAAAAAATAAACAAAATATGGCTCTCAGAAAATAACACAAAAAAAAAGATTTTATTCTGTTCAAAAATGCATCTAATGTGTAAAACTTTCCAAAAATATAAATGTTAGACATATTGGGTATCGCCGCGTCCGTAACAACCTGTTCTATAAAAATATCACATGATTTGCCCCCTCTGGTGAATGCTGTAAAAAAAATAAAAAAAACATGCCAAAACAGCTATTTTTTTCACCTTGACTCACAAAAAGTTTAATACCAAGCGATCAAAAAGTCTTATGTACCCCAAAATGGTACCAATGAAAACATCAGCTCATCCCGCAAAAAATAAGCCCCCACATAAGACAATAACTCAAAAAAATAAAAATCAGTGGCTCCCACAAATCATTCCATCAAAATCTGTGTTGTAAAAATCCATATGGCGCTCCTTCTGTTTTGAGTCTTGCCATGTGCCCCCACATAAGTTTACCACAACATATGGGGTGTTGCCGTATTCAGGAGAAAATGGGTAACAAATTATGGGGTGCTTTTCTCCTGTTACCCCTTATGAAAATAAAAAAATTGGGGCTAAAGCAACATTTTTTTGGAAGAAATTAAATTTTTCATTTTCACAGCCAAGTGTTTCCAAATTCCGTAAAACACTTAGGGGGTCAAAGTGGCCAGTACCCCCCTTAATATATTTGTTGAAGGGTGTAGTTTCCAAAATGGGGTCACTTTTTGAGGGTTTCCACTGTAGGGGTACGTCAGGGTCTCTTAATTACAAAATGGTGCCTAAAAACTATTCTAGCAAAATCTGCCTCCAAAATCCATATGGCGCTCCTTTACTTCTGACCACTGCCACAAACCCATAGAGACATTTACCACCACATATGGGGTATTCCTGTAAACTGCAGAATCAGAGCAATGTATACTGAGGTTTAGTTTGATGTTAACCCTTGCTGTGTTGCAAGAAAAAAGTTATTAACATGAATAATCTACCAAAAAAAGTGAAATTTTGAAATTTCACCTCCATTTTCCTTTAATTCTTGTGGAACACCCATTTATGGGTGGGTTTCATTACATAAGCCCCTCAAAATCACTTTATATCTGAATTGATGCTTAAAAAAAATGGTTTTGGAAAATTTGGTAAAAATTTGAAAAAATGGCTTCTAAACTTCTAAGCCCTCTGACGTCCTAAAAAAGTAAAATGACATTTATAAAATGATGCCAACATAAGGCAGACATATGGGGAATGTAAAATAATAACTATTTTTGGAGGTATTACTATGTATTTTGAAAGTAGAGAAATTGAAATTTGGAAATTTGGAAATTTTTCAAAATTTTTGGTAAATTTGATATTTTTTATAAATAAAAATGAAATATTTTGCCACAAATTTACTACTGTTGTGAAGCACAATATGTGACGAGAAAACAATCTCAGAACGGCCTGGATAAGTAAAAGCGTTCCAAAGTTATTACCACATAAAGTGACACATGTCAGATTTGCAAAAAATGGCCTGGGCAGGAAGGTGAAAACAGGCCCGGGGTTGAAAGGGTTAAATAGCCCTCCTGGGATCACATTACATTGCTGACATCACACCTAATCTCCACCCTCAGGCCAAGGAAGCACAGGTGATGACTGAGTGGGTGAAATGGAGAGAACCTCTCACCACCTCCCTGACTCAGGAGATAAAGTGGTATGGTTCCCTGGCAACAGCTAACACTAGGAGCCCCCGCGTCCCCTGGCTAGCGTCAGCACTGGGAATGACAGCGTCCCGTCTCCCAGCAGTACCAGGACATGTAGTGCGTCTCAAAGAATGACGCGCGTGCATAAAGCGCGAACCCTTACTGGATCTGGTCCCCGGGGTTGACACCCTGCCCATCGTGGCTAGCGAGGAGCGAGGGATGCCACGCCGAGGGGCCAGAGACCTGACATTATTGCTTTCTTTACAGTTCTATTTATCCACATTGGTTTTTTCTTGTTCCTTAAACTTTTATTCCCATAAGGTATGTACTTCTCACAAATATATATCAGGATGCTTTTAAAAATATCCCATTTTGTGGCTGTATTTTTATTTTTGAGCACTTTGTCTCAGTTAGTTAGGCTTATGGCCTCTCTTAGTTGACTACATTTAGCTTTTTTGAAGTTTGATATTTTTGTTCCTCCCTGAAGAAACGCTCTTTTGAATGACAATTGGATGGTCATTATTTTATGGTCACTATTTCCCAGGTGTCCCCCAACCTGCACATTTGTTGTTCTGTCAGGTCTATTGGTTGATACTAAGTCCAGTATGGCCCTCCCTCTAGTCGGGTCCTAAACCCATTGGGAAAAGTAATTGTCTTTGGTTATTGCCAAGAACCCGTTTCCTTTATGAGATATACAATTTTCAGTTTCCCAGTCTATATCTGGGTAGTTGAAGCCTCCCATAATAACGACCTCATTATGATTTGCCGCCTCGTCTATTTCGTTTAGAAGTAGATTTTCTGTGGACTCTTGTATATTGGGTGGTTTATTATAAACTCCTATTAGTATTTTATTATTGTTTTTGGCTCCATTTATTACTACCCACAGTGACTCCACAGCTTCATGTCCCTCACTTATATCTTCCCAGAGTATGGGCTTTAGATAGGACTTTACATAAAGGCAGACCCCTCCCCCTCTACAGTTTTGGCGATCCTTTCTAAACAGACTGTAACCCTGTACGTTAACTGCCCAGTCATAGCTATCATCCAGCCATGTTTCAGTTACTCCCACTATGTCATAGTCCTCCTCACACATCACTAATTATAGTTCTCCAGTTTTATTAGTTAGGCTTCTGGCATTAGTGTACATACAATTGTGAACTCCATAACACCCCACCCCCTTAACAGTGACCTCTACAGCACCCCACTCCATAACACTAACCTCCATAGCAGACAGGGGGGCTGTGGAGGTCACTGTGACCTTAAGTGTGACCTCCACCATTCCTTGCCCCCTTAACAGAGAACTCCCCAATGCCTACCCCTTTAAAAGTTACCTACACAGTGGCCCACCCCTTTAACAGTGACCTCCACAGCTGCCGCCTCTTTATTAGTGACCTCCACAATACCCTATCTCCTTAACAGTGATTTCGACAACACCCCATCCCCTTAACAGTGGCCTCTACAGCAATCTGCCCCTTATAGGGGTTGTCAAAGTTATTTTTTGTCCTTTGTATGTTTTTAACTAGGCAAATGTAATGTTTTTTTCAATGCACTTACTTTAACTTCAGTGGCCCATTTCTCAGATTTCACTGAGGGTCACATGACCTGTGATGTCAGCTTCTCTCCCTGCTCTGTTGATGTTTCATGAACAAGCCAGTACACAAGACATCACTGTGCTGGCCACACACCCCTGCACTTTCATCTGCTCTGTGTCTCCTTCTCCCTAGATTCTTCAGGACTTCTTCAACTTTAACCTCTTCTGTAGCACAGATTCAGGGCTCAAGGCTTTGCTGAGCAGCTGCAGGCAATGAAGAGACACAGGATCTGCTCTCCTCATCCTGCAGACACAGAGCTGACAGACTGGAGGATATCTAAGGAGATCTGCAGAGCATTGCACAAGAAAGGTAGGGTGAAGTACCTGTGTGCATCAGTAGTGCCATTATACAGCTGGGACTTGTAGTCCTACACATACAAAATTCTGCTGAGTCTCCCGGCAGGATGACATGTCATTTAGGGCAGCACTTGTATTCACTCCTTTTGCAGAGCAGGGGGAGGGGCAGAGATTGTTGTTATTGCATGTAAACAAAGAACCAGAAGAGAACCAGAGAAATGAGGAAATATCATTTTTTAGTCTAAAATTTGATTAGCTTATGTATATATTTCTGCAAAAGATTTACTGTGCTATATATTTCGTTTTACATAATTCGGACAGCCTCTTTAACACTGACCTCCATAGCGGACTGTCCCCTTAACTATGACCTCCACAGCAGCCTGCCCCCTTAACTGTGACCTTCACAGCACTGCACTCCCATAACAGTGTCATCCACAACACCCTGCCCCTTTAAAGCTGACCTACAGCAGTGAAGAAATGGCTGGGTTGTTATGGAAACCCTGTGTAAAACTGTGTGTATGTGGAGACTAAGGGCCTGTGAGCTGCAATGTGTACCTGAAACACGCCTAACTTAGGTGTATTTGAGGTTGATAAATGAACCGCTTAGTATAGCGAATGAGCTATTCAATAAAATGTATCTGTATAGCGCCACCTGCTGTTTGTTATTTTCCTTATTTTTTATCTGGCTCTATGAACTGGTCGCACAGACTAAGTTTCAATCTTCAACTGTCACCAGCCATATCTTTTGATAGAAGCTGTGGCAGTTACAGGGAGAGAGCTGCAGCAGAAAGGACACTACCACTGAGCTACCAGGCTGAAGATCATCTAGCAGAGCAATTGGAGCAGTAAATCTGCAGATCTCTGGACCCATGTGCAGTACAGAGCCGGTTTTAGCTTTGCTAGAAAGGTATAGTCATGTACTATATAATGTCTGATTTTCATTTTTCACATCAATCATGGTATAAATCCTTTAACTGCAGATTATATCCAGTATACAGGACAGGAGAAGTAGCTCTGTGCAGAAATTATATATACAGAACAGCTGCAGAAACACACACAGCACTTATCTTTTGCAGCTTTTTCTCCTCCAGTTTGGAGTCTCTGTTCCAGTTACTTCAGGACCTGTGAAATGTGATGTGGTCATAAGAATTTCCCCAGGTCCTGATAGATTGTGGCTGGAGAGAGGAGGATTCTGCATTCATCTGTTCATTCTACCAAGCGGTTTTGTTTCAATTTGCAGCAAAACTGCAAAGTCCAGTATTGATGACAAACATAGATGTATGCAGGGCTGAGCATAGGAGGCTTCCCGCTACTTACTATTTTCAATTGTTTCTGAAGAGAATGTATACACAGTGGAAAATGCTATGGAACTGCCAGGGAGCCTGATCACGGGCAGGGGGAGGGAGGGTGTACAAGCACCTTTTGCCATTTGGTTAAAAGGGCCCTGTATTGATTGAGTCTACCTAACTAAATATATCCCTTGTAAGGGATCGCTCTCTCACAGGGGGCGCAATCACAGATTCCTCTTCAAACAACAGGGTTCAAGTCCAAATAGTGCTTTATTACTTCAGCACCAGCACAAAAACATAAACATAAACCAAACATAAACACCTCCCCATCTGGGCTCTTCCTAATACAGGGGTCTTCTCCCTGACTCACTGTAGGGTCACTTTCCCTCTCAGACATAACCAGAGGGTTGTTTTATCCCCCCTTGATTACAGCAGGCCTCATCTGCGATCACCTCAGGTTCTAGGTAATCTCGGTAGTGGACTAGGGGTGTGGACTGGAAGACTCCCACTACCAACCTGTCTCCCAGTCCAAGAAATACAGCCCATACAACATTAAAGAAAACAAATTCCAGCAAGCTATGCCTTACTGAAGCAGCACCACTACAGGATTTCAGTTATCTCACCCAGCTAAACTGAACAACTGGGTGAGATACACACCCCCACCATACATCTACCGTGCACTTTACTGTACACCTCACCACACCCTGTACTGTCCCCACAACTCTCATGTCTGTAATTGCTTTCAAAGTAGCTTCTCTGACTTCTACGCAAACCCAATGACTGAGGGACCTGCTAAAATCCTGCCCCCTGATTGGCTCTCAGCCTGTGTATAAGTATCTGAGCCAATCAAGGCAAGCCTCCTCCTTCCCAGGGTCATGTGATCCTCTATCTTTATTCTACCTGACGTTTATCCTATGAATTTTCATAGTAAAATGAAGCTGGCACCATTTTGTCCAGTTCATCCTAATCAACTTCGGAAACTTTGGATTTGTTTGGCAGCAAAAGTTTTGTGAAATCCAATTTGTTCAGAATCAATATGCTCCTCTCTATGTCCAACACATTTACAGTAGAGATTTGAGAATCATCCAAAATTTGCTTCGCCGAATATTCGTCGAACTTTTCAAAAGATTTGTACCTCATACGAATCAATTTGGCAAAGTTTTGCGAACATTTGCGCACTAATAACGAATGTACAGTTGTTAAAGGTACGCAACTAATGTGAACACGTACGCATGAGCGTACAAATTGCGTACAAAAATGACGGGCTTTGCTGGAGCGGAATGGTGGAGCAGGAGGAAAGCTCTGAGTCTGACCCCTGGCTACATGATACTGTATCAGCAGATGACAGCAGATCATCCGGCTGAGACTGAGATGAGCGTGCCATCCACTCCACTACCTCATCCACTTTCTCCTCCACTACAATTTTGCGCCTTGGTGGGTTAGCCTGGTGGAACAGTTGCCAACTATTGCGAATTCTACAAGTAGAAGCTCCAAAATGGTGTGTTGAGAGACAAATCACAGAACCTACAATGTTACAAAAAAGTCTCAACACCGCTTATAGCTAAAGCAATGACACAATCTTTATTATAAACATGTTATACAAATACACATAAAAACACTAAAATTATTCAACAGCGGGAATAGCATAAATAAAGCAGAAACACTGGTGTCAAAAAAGATTAAATTCATAACATGGTATTAGGCCACATTGTTATAAACAGTAAAGTGCATAGTGCAAAGGCATACAAACAATGTGATATAAGCCACATGGATCCCGGTACCAACACAGCACCACAGAACCAGATGAACACAAAACCATAAAAGTAAATGAACAGAATACCATCTACCAACCAGTGAGTCCGCGTCTTCTCACCCCAACGTATGTTTCGCACAGTTGCTTCCTCAGGGAGTGTGGAGGAAGCAACTGTGCGAAACGTACGTTGGGGTGAGAAGACGCGGACTCACTGGTTGGTAGATAGTATTCTGTTCATTTACTTTTATGGTTTTGTGTTCATCTGGTTCTGTGGTGCTGTGTTGGTACCGGGATCCATGTGGCTTATATCACATTGTTTGTATGCCTTTGCACTATGCACTTTACTGTTTATAACAATGTGGCCTAATACCATGTTATGAATTTAATCTTTTTTGACACCAGTGTTTCTGCTTTATTTATGCTATTCCCACTGTTGAATAATTTTAGTGTTTTTATGTGTATTTGTATAACATGTTTATAATAAAGATTGTGTCATTGCTTTAGCTATAAGCGGTGTTGAGACTTTTTTGTAACATTGTAAGTAGAAGCTCCGCCTACAGGTCCTTTGGCACTGCTGCCCTGTGCCACCTTCTCCTTTTTTTGGAGCTCGAGGTCTGGCTGGAACCCTTTTGCTTTTCCATGCCAGACATTTTTCACTTGACTGTGGCCCTGCAGCTGGTCTTTGTCTGTCTCCCTGTCTCTCTCCCTATCTCTCTCCCTGTCTCTCTCCATGCCTGATTAATTACTAGCCTTGCACTGGCCCTGCACTGGCCCTGCACTGGCCCTGCAGTATCCCTGATATGTGTAATATGGATTCCCAGAACAATTATACCCCAATTTTAACAAAACAGTTCTCTGTCTCTCAGAACTTCATAGACAGTGCTTCTACTCGTCTTAGCAGTCGCAGCACAACTGATGCATCACTGACTTACCGAGCCTGAGCCAATCAGAGAAAGCCCTTCCCATTAGGTCAGGTGACTGCTTTGTTCCCGGGCTTTATGCCGCACGAATGACGAACAGTAAAAGTTGGCGAATTAACTGAATTTGTACGTATCAGCGTATAAAGTAACTTATATGTAACATTAGCGTACAATTTATCGGACAAATACGTAGCGAATGTGTAGAAAGCTTTAAGAACATGTTTGAATCTAACAAAGCAAATCTCAAAAAATCCAGATTCGCATTGCAGCGGAAAATTTCCAAGATTTGTTTTGAATCTACAAAGCGGCGAATAGACTCGCTCATCGCTAATTTACAATATTTACTAGGGATGAGCGAATCGACTTTGGATGCTTTATCTGAAGTCGATTTGCATAAAACTTAACTTTAATACTGTACAAAGCGAGCACGATTTAAAATGGCCACTGGCAACCTGTCTTAGAATGTGAGCAGGACTGGTTGCCACCACTTGAAGAGCTGCCTAGAGAGTGAGGTGGCTGGGTCTCACATTACGCTACTTTACAATAGTACAGTAACATGATCCTGCCTATGATATGCCATCATGGCTGAGCAGCCTGACAGGAAAACTCAGTACATGAGCGACCAAACTACAAACTGTTCCCTTTACAACGCTGAAACCTAAACCCCTTTTAGATTGTTATAAAATAAATTTTTTGTGTCTAAACTGAAGCAAAATACTGTTTAATTTGATTTCAAGTAGCATTAAATACATGAAATCCAAGGAAAAGGTGTTAACATCATATCAAAAAATAATATATAAAGTGGAATTATATTACTTGCAGAATAGAGCTCCATCTTCATTTCTCATTACAAGAACCACTTTACACTTGGCTCAGAATCCTAAAACATTTAAGTCATCAAGACATTTGTGAAGTAATATCATATGTATATGTGAGAAGATAGAGGAATTATCACTTCAAATTGCATTTGACAGTCTTCATCATCAAATTCAAACTGTGAATAAAATGCTCATCCTAATGATGCGTGAAGTTTACATCCCAGTGCAACTTAAAATAGGAAATCTAACACAGACTATTATAGGTCTGTAAATTCTGTTAGATGCTTGAACACTAATTACAGTATTTTAAATATGATTTTGTTTCCAAAATATGTGTTTGCATAACACTCCACTTTGTTGATGGGCCTCTGGATAAGCAGGATGCTTGCATACCTTCCAGCCCACATAGATTTACTGAAATGGATTTGCATTTAAATAAGTAACTGTGATTTAAAAGAAGATATAAATATAAGCCATGCATTGAATTCACTTATGTTTGCACATTACTGATGAGATTACAATAACAGAGTTTTATTGTGGCAAAAATGCCCTATAATATGTGACTCTGAAATGATATACTGCAGGGGAATAATTGCATGTGTCAATGACTTGCAAACCAAGCAGAATCTACTGTGAAGGCAAAATCGTATCAAATATGTATATTTCTGCCATCGTTATGTTGATTATTGTAAAATAGGTGAAGATGTTATTCAATGCGTAATTTATATTTTTAATTTCTCAGGATCTTCTTAAGGGTGATCTGATATGGAAATGATATTATGCCTAGATACTGTATTCCTTTGTAATTCTAATTATGCTGCCAACGCTTTTGACAACATTGCTGTTTTGGTAATCTTTTTCATTTATTTATTTATAGCTAGTTTCAGGGTAGGGGTGTGTGCTATGGAACTTGCATAACATACAAATAAAGTTGTGTTTTCAAATCTGCTCGAAGTTTGCAAAGTGGGTAAAAATGAAAATGTTACATCAAAGCGGTGGGAATAAAGGCCAGGGAATAAAACTTATAAAAATGTGCAGAAGAAACATAGAGACTAGAGTTGAGCGAACGTGCTCGTAACGAGCACTGTAGTGCTCGGATTCCCTGCGCTCGCATGGCCACAGGCATCCGGATCCGTCCTCACCTGGCTGTAAGTCAATGGGGGTGGATCCGTTTGGTATGACACACGAGTGTGTCATACCAGACGGATCCGTCCCCACTGACTTGCAGTCGGGTGAGGAGGACGGATCCGATGGCTGCGCCCATGCGAGCGCAGGGGATCAGAGCTCTACAGTGCTCGTTACGAGCACGTTCGCTCAACTCTAATAGAGACTAAATAATTATTAGGATGTATAAAATGTTATAAATAAAATCTATAGTCAAACAGGATACAACAGTATGTTGTAAAAATTAGGTGCAATATGCATGTTGTCTAGAAGTACAATATTGATGACCTATCTTGTAGGTACAATATTGATGACCTATCTTGCACGCTCGCTGCCATAGTAGAACTCCAGTGCCCTTTTCTTCTGGAATTCGGACTTGACCGGGTCCGGGTTGTGGTCACGCTGGCGAGTGCTGCAGACACTTCATCTTTTCCAGATCCTCCTGCCAGGACAGCTGTGGTAAGAAGAACTTCTGGCTGCAGCGGTTCCGGAAAAGTTGCATTATCCAGGGAAGCTTCCCCGGCTGCTGCTGGCTTCAACTTCCACGGCAGCTGGTAGTATTGGTTGATGACCATTGACTGAAAGGTGAAGGATGACGTGGTCAGCTGACCCAGCTGTAAGGACTGTCGTGGTGGTGCTGGCAGTCCTGGAATTAGAGGCTCCGGCTGAGGCTTTTCACAGAACTGGAGGACGCCATCTGGGAATTCCTGCAGGCAGCGCAAGCGTCCTGGACCTGGTGGTTCTGTGAGGAATACACTAGCAGTGCATGGGTTCATAAAAGCAGTGGCATCAAGCAGTGGTGGAGGGAATATGCGATACTCAGCAGTGTTGGAATATTTCTCAGTGGCGCTATGCAGGATCTGAGGCATGGTCAGGGTGCTAATGTTGGCATGACAAACCTGCGTCAACACATGGAGCATCACCATAAAGTGGCATGGGAAAACCGTGCCACTTGTTTAGTGTCACAGCCTGATACAGCAACTGCTGCATCTCCGACTGACCTGCACCCCCTAACAAGCAGTCAATATCAGCAGAAGGAAGCTGTTGTTTCTTCTCATGGACTTCAGTGTCATTTATTGCTCCTGATGCTGCTCCTACTCCTGGTCACTTGTTTCAACAGAAATTGATCACTGAGGTGATTGCAAAAAGACAACAGTATGTGTGCACTCATCTAATGGTGCAGAAGCTCATATGCACTTGGCCATGTTGCTGATACTACAGTCCCTCCCTTTCCATGTAGTTGACACTGCACATATCAGAGAACTAATGGTTTCTGGTGATTGCAAGGTGGAGAGTCCCAAGCACTGGCGTAACTATAGGGGTCGCAGCGGTAGCAGTTGCGACCGGGCCCCTAAGCCAGTGGTACTCTACTGATGCTACAGTCCCTCCCTTTCCATGTAGTTGACATTGCACATTTCAGAGAACTAATGGTTTGCGGTGATTGCAAGGTGGAGAACCCCAAGCACTGGCGTAACTATAGGGGTCACAGCGGTCGCAGTTGCGACCAGGCCCTTAAGCCAGTGGTACTCTACCTTTCCCTTTATAAGATGTACTGCACCTTATAAAGGGAATACTAGTGACCGCTTCCATAATGGAAGCGCTCACTAGTCTGCAGGAGGAGGGGAAGAGAAGCACTGGTAGCGCTGTACTGTACTTACTCCTCCTCCTGCTTGCTCTTCCTGGGGCCCAGGCTGCTGTGTCCTGACTGCCTTCAGCACCAGGATGTATAGAGCGCACTCTGACCTGATGCTGCAGGAAGTCAGGGGACTGCAGCGCGGGCCCCAGGAAGAGGTGAGAGCCAGGGAGACAGCCTGACAGGGAGAGGAGCGACAGAACAGGAGAGGTAAGTTTGTTTATTTATTTTAGAGTCTGATCTGAGGTCTGATATGGGGGTCTGAAGGGTCTGATTGGGGGGGGGTCTGATTAGGGGCCTGAAAGGGGGTCTGAAGGAGGGTCTGATGGGGGTCCAAAGGGGGTCTGAAGGGTCATATTTGGGGCATGAAGGGTTTGATTGGGGGTCTGAAGGGTCTGTTTAGGGGCCTGAAGGGTCTGACTGGGGGTCTGAAGGGTCTTACTGGGGGTCTAGAGAGGTCTAATGGGGGTCTTGAGGTCTAATGGGGGTCTGATTGGGGGACTGGAGGTCTAATGGGGGTCTGATTGGCGGTCTGGAGGTCTAATGGTGGTCAGATATGTGGGTTTGGAGGTCTAATGGGGGTCTGGAGGTCTGGTCTGTGGTCTAATTGGGGTCTGGAGGTCTAATAGGGGTCTTATATGGGGGTCTGGAGATGGGGGGTCTCATCTGAGGTTTGATATGGGGGTCTGATCTGAAAGGTAAGGGGGTATTGTTTTTCTGTGTTGTACCAGTATTTTCAGGGGGACTGTTTTTGCAATATAGTATTGGGGGGTGGGCAGGATGGGGTGTTGAGAAGGTGGGGAGGATGAAGAAAAAGTAGGAAAGTAAGATGTCTGTTTGTTAAACTCTGCAGAGATGAGGCACTGCTGAAATAAGTCATCATGGCGGTCTGGTCTGACAAGAGAAGAAGAGGAAAGAGAATGTCAATCAGAGAAGAGAAGTCACTGGATGTAAGATGTACATATGCAGCGCTGTATGACCCTGTATGTTCTGTAATGCTGTATGTAATGTTTTCCAAGTATGTCTTTAAAGGGGTTGTCCTTTTTGTACAAGCGCTGCCTTCTCTGCTCTGTTTACTGCTCATCACTACAATTGCTATGGCGAGCAAGTGAACAGAGCAGAGAAAGCAGCTCTTCTATGAGAGCTGCCCTGTCTTCAAACAGCTGATCATCGGGGGTGCTGGAGGACCCCGAACGATCTGATATTGATGACCTATCCTGAGGATAGGTCATCAGTAGTAAAAAGAGTACAACCCCTTTAACAGTAGGACTGGAGGGAAGGGGTTAGGTTGAGAATTCGGCATGGTGGTGGTGGTGGTGGTGGAGGGGGGGGGGCGCGTTTCAATATTTGACTCGGGTAGCAGAAAAGCTAGGTGCACCAGCGCTTAGTGAGGGGGGGAGGTAAGCTGAACTCTTGCACCAGGGCCCATTAGCCTTTAGCTATGCCCCTGGTCCCAAGCCAACATTATTTTCTCAAAAAGCTGTACCAGCACTGCACACATATGTGCAGAAGGGCCAATGGTTGGGCTTCTCGGTGTCTGGTAGAGTTCACACCAGTGCTGACATATGGAGTTGTAACTATGGTAAAGGACAATATATGCTATTCACAGACCACTGGGTAAATCTTGTTCCGGCTCAGGTACACCAGCAACTTGGCCAAAGATTTCTGCACCAGTATTCTCATATGCCTCCTCATACTCCACTTTGTCCTCACTTTCCCCTCTAGGAAAAGTTTACAGTGGTTCTCCAGCATAACATCTATGCAAAGCTAGGTATTGTCACGTTGTTCTGCATATGGTCAGCGTGGACGAACAGAGCTACTGTACATCAGGGAGGAACTCCTTTGCATCATTGATAAAGAAATCGAATTCTGTCTCCTCGTTAACTGGAGATAGGAAACATGGTTACTCTGATATCGGAAAGAACATTGAGTCTATGCTGCATTAGAGAGGGCTGACCATAGTTCCTCAAGTTATCCAGTGACTTGTTTGTCACCCAGTTCCTCAAGTCTTTAACGGGACTGCAAGAGCTGTTAAAAATATCCAGGAAACTGCATGCACTTCAGCCACCCTTACCATACAAACATGCCCTCTTTTGGCTGCAAACGCAAAATGTTCTCCCCAAACATCGCTTGATATGCGACATCTCCACCCGTTGGAACTCCACCTTCCATATGTTAGACCGCCTTTATGAACAGAAAAAGGCAATCAACAATTTCTTAAAGGGGTATTCTCATCTTGGACAATGGGGGCATATCGCTAGGATATGCCCCCATTGTCCTATAGGTGCGGGTCCTGCCGCTGGGACCCGCACCTATATCGAGAACGGGGCCCCCAAAGTGAAGAAGTGCGCACCGCGCAAGCGCGGCCCGCTCTCCATTCACTTCTATGGGGCTGCCGCAAATAGCCGAGCGCTGGCTCGGCTATCTCCGTCGGCTCCATAGAAATGAATGGGAGCGGTGGCCGTGCATGCGCAGTGCTCTCCCATTCATTTCTATGGAGCCAACGGAGATAGCCGAGCCAGCGCTCGGCTATTTGCGGCGGCCCCATAGAAGTGAATGGAGAGCGGGCCGCGCTTGCGCGGTGCGCACTTCTTCACTTTGGGGGCCCCGTTCTCGATATAGGTGCGGGTCCCAGCGGCAGGACCCGCACCTATAGGACAATGGGGGAATATCCTAGCGATATGCCCCCATTGTCCAAGATGAGAATACCCCTTTAATTCAGCAGACTGATAGGTTTACTCCCTGGTGTAATTTCCATCTTAGCCAGAGGCCGCTCATGTGTGATACTTGCCGTTTGCTCAGGTCGATAGAGGAGGCCACTTTAATTTTCTGTTGGCAGAACTGCGGGGTGAATTATGTCATTTCACTCATTAATATCCAGGAGGGGTTGTGAGAGAAATGATTGGCGAGGGGACAGAAGACGTGATGCCTATATCTCATGGCCACCTGAAATCTGAGAAGAAGAGGAGGAAGATGAGGATGATGACATAAACGCCCAGAAATTTTATACACACCTAGATGGTTTATCTGCCCAAGAGACAGGAGAAGAGCAGCAGGAGCTGAAGGTCGACAACACAGATGACCCCGTGGAAATATGCAGTGGAGATGGAGGCAGGGAGGCACTCTGAGTCCCTTGTGCAAAAGGCCAAATGCATGCTGTCATGTTTGCATAGTGACAGCCACATTGTCAGGATTCAGCAGAGGGATGACTACTGGCTATCCACATTGTTAGACAGCTACAGAGGGAGGGATGTGAAAATTGACTACTATAGAGACATGCTGTGTAGTTGGTTGGTCGCTGCCTATGAGCGCCAACTGCTATCCTCAGGAATGTCTAACTGAAGCAACCCTATGTGCTCACACTCCAATTACTTGGGGAGGGGGGCTGCAGGAACAGCTCCATAAGCAGCAAATTAAGTCTGGAGTCTCTAATGTCTAGTGTTCTTCAGTCTGAAGAAACCATCCAGCAGCAGCAGTGGGACATCCTGCAGAGCCTCAACCAGCAGGTGACATACTTGGACTGCGCCCTGCCACCCCTAATCCAACATCCTCTGCACTACTGGGCATGCAAACTAGGTGAATAATATGGCATCAGAACGGGTGTTCAGTGCAACAGGGTGCATAGTTATCCCTAAGAGAACTTGCCTTTCCTCCCAAAATGTTTTGAAACTAACCTTCATAAAGATGAATCAGGCATGGATGAACCAGTATTTCTAGACACTGGTGCCCGATTAAACAGAATACATCATCCTGCCACTAATGATCATATTGTAGAGTGCTGGCACACTGGAATATTGTGCAAAATGGTTTGTTACTTCTGGCCACGTGCTGCTGCCCTCATTCTGATGCTTCCACTTGCATGATACCACCCGCCTGCTGTCTCTACTGCTGTTCCTACAATGGACTTCTTGGCCTACTGATATGTTAAAGTTTTAAAAGGATATGCATGCCACAGTGAGCAGCTAGAGGAAGCAAGGAAGCATGAAACGGCCGTCGCCGTCTCTGAGTGTACTGTAGGCGTCCGCCTGATCCCCTGGCACATGTAAGTGTGTTTCTACAATAAAGCCTTTGACTATAAGAAGACTGGTGAGTGCCGCATCCTTTCTGCCTTTATATATTGTGTAACATTTTGCTTTGCTGGATCGCAGAGCACCACTTACTTCTCATATGTACCTGATGTCCTGATGTGCGGAGGTCTGCTTGTTTTGGGACTTGTGTGGGCAGTGCCGCCTCCCTTCTTTATCTTCTCCTGAACTTCCTATGCATGCCACTGAGCCTTACAGTTTGTTATGCAAAAAACAGCCCTCATACAGCTCTGAAGACCAAAATATAAAAAAGTTATCAGAATATGGTAGTGCAAGGAAACTTTTCATTTTTTTTCAAAGTAGTAAAACAAAAAAACTATACATGTTTGGTATCGACCACATTCATATTGAGCCGCAGAATATGGACATCAGGTCATTTTTAGCGCACAGTGAACACTGTGATGTAAAACCCTTGGCGGAATTCTGTTTTGTCTTTTTTTGAACTTTTCCACACAATTTTTTTTTTTTGTTTTTCAATGCAACACATGGTGAATTAAATGTTGGCATTAAAAATGCATTGTGTCCTTCAATAAATAAGTCCTCATATAGCTATGTGAACGGAAAAATAAAAAAAAATTATGGTTATTAAAACGTGGGGAGGAAAAATCTAAAATGCAAAAATGAAAATAGGCCTTGACATTAAGTGGCCAATGTGGCCACTATTGTCACTGTTACTGCCACTGTTGCTGCCACCCTCTCACTCTGTCACGGTCCACTATTTTATATTACTTGTTATGAAATTTTTTAGACACTTGGTTAAAAATACTGTGTTATGCAGCTGAAACTTCCAAGCCTTCACACTGAGATTGGGCCACCAAATGGGAAGAATATCCCTTAGGGTGGGTTGACACCAGCATTTCTCTGGTTTTCAGCCTTCCATCTGACAGATTTGCCTGCCTGTTCTTTAAAACAGGAATTAACATTTACGTTTCATTTAACCTATACTTCAATGAAGGACAGATGTCATTGTATTGACATCCGTTTGCTCCAATTCTGTCTGAAATCCGTGGTTATGCCGGATTTGAAAATGCTGCTTTTAGGCAGATTGGTCTGGCTATACCTCATATATAGTGATTTGTAATCAATTAATTTGTAACACATCAAATTTCTTGTCGAATTTCTGAGAAGCTGCCGAATCAAATTTTTCAAAACATCGCTCATCTCTACTATTAATACTGACAAAGAACACGACACTAAAACAAACTCGCTAGCGGATTAGAGGAACTGAATTCTGATGGTCATGGAGATAATCCTGCAATGGTGTGAGTGGCAGATGTATGGCATACAGCAGACAGGGGTTGAACAGTAGACAGAAATGGAGCCATAGAAAACTGTCCCTTTGTGAATTCAACACAGTAAATCATAAAGGGCAATACAGCAGCACAGCAACAGACAAATCTCAAACACAGCTAGAAAAAAAAACAAAAAAACATAGAATTACAATCCCAGAATACGCAGAAGACAGACTAGACTAGAAAAAGATACAGACATGGAACTATCAATCTCGGAATACAGAACAAAGCACAACATATCTGGAAAGGAATTCACCTAGCACATGCTATACCTGATCACCAGAATGGATTGAGGTCCGGATATACAGTATATAAACTCAACAATCAGCAACTCCACCTTCATCGACTAGACAAAGTATTACCAATCCTAAATTCAGTTGTAACACAGTGGCATAGCAAGTGCTCAAGCAAAATTAGTAACTAGGCAAACATGAAGCAATCGGGAAACCCTTATTTCTCATAACCATTATATGTGCTGCAGCTCTCTGAAAATCTCTTTTCACTAGTAGTTAAGCAGTCTGTATTTTTAAATCATTTTATCTTTTCTGCAATATAAATCAGCTCTTTGTGCCCTGATTCCATGGAGAGCCTGTAATAGACTTGTGTTATATAGACTTATACAGTACAGCAGACAATCTGAAAAGGTAGAGCTCCATAGAGGAGGGCAAGCAGCATCCTGATCCAATAATGAGGCAGGACTACATTAGCTTGCTGTCATTTCCAACTTTTGGTTTGGGCAATCAGAACTCAAGAACTCAAGTTACTACTGCAAAGGAAAATCAATAAAAAGTTATATATATCTAGCTTTAAAACAAAAATACTAAAGAAATTTACTAATCTAAATTTCGCCAATAATTGTGCCTTATCCCATGAAAATCCAAATAGCTTTATCTAGAGAGCAACACTCAGAGAATTCTTTGTTTTAAAAATTATTCCTCCTTTATTCCAAAATCCATTAAAAGCTTGAAACTAAAAAATATCATTAGATCAAGTTCCAAACATTTGATATAAAGCATGAAAACACAAGTAAGCATTAACTCTTTCAGGACCAAGCCATTTTTCACCTTAAGGACCAGGTCAAATTTTGGAAATCTGTGAAATGTGTCTCTTTATGTGGTAATAACTTTGAAACGCTTTTACTTATCCAAGCCATTCTGAGACAGTTTTTTCGGGAAACACTGTACTTCATGACAGTGGTAAATTTTAAGTTGCCATGTAATATTTGAAGACCCGCATAATAATGCATTTTTGAAAAACATGTTTTTGTGTCTCCATTTTCCTCTGTGGGGGCTCTTTTTTTGTGGAAAACGTTGATGTTTTTATTGGTACCAATTTTGGGTACAAAAGATTTTTGATCATTTACTATTGCACTTTTTTATGGCAAGGTGACAAAAAAATTCCCTGTTTTTGTAAAGTTTTTATTTTTTTATGGAGTTCACATGAGGGGGTAGGTCATGTGATACTTTTATACAGCCTCTAATTATTGATGTGGCAATCTCTAATATGTCTATGGTGCCAAGGGACGATAAACAGGCAGAGGGAGCCCCCTCCCTCTGCAATACTCTTACATATCGTGGTCAGTTTTGATTGTGGAATATAAGGGGTTAATCCGTCGAAATTTACAGCGATGCCGGCAGATACAACAGATGCCTGGCGGTTAGTCACATCTGGTCCCCAGCATTGATCAGGCGTGCATACTTCCTGTGCCTGCCCGATTCATGACGTACTAGTACTGCAAGGGTCATTAAGGGGTTAAATTATGAAATAACTTAAAATAATTTAAGATGAAACTAGTTTTAAAATTTAAATGTTTTGAAGAGGTGGTGTTTAATATGAGGATTCAGAATCCCTTCCTAGTCCTTGCCTCTGACCGATCTATTAAACTTCTCTATGACAAAGACACAAAGACTGCATAAGTTACTGTCATGCTCTGGTGTGGGGGGGAATATCCCACACCAAGCACAGAAGGTAGAGGGAGGAAAGGAAATGGGATTAGACCTGGAAGAGTAAAGGCAGATGGTCACCTCCTATTCAAACCCTGACTCCAGTGCTGCCCTTCTAACATTAGGAACAGGCCTAGAAGGTAGGCAAGTTCATACACTGGAACCTGGGACTCTAACTGTCCCTGAAGGACCCTGAAGCCAGTGACAAAAATGAGGCAAACCGTTCCTCCACCAACCTGGACGAACAGTAGTCTCCCCTCAGGCCCAAACACCAAAACACTGGGAAGATATACACAAATAAACAAAAGGGAAGGAAGACACTTAGCTTTCCTGAAGATTGTGGCAGCAATGTGATCTCCACAGAGAAACACACACCAAACAACCACAGACACCACAGAAAATATAAACCGCATAGCATGGTGAGAGAACCAACACTAAATAGACAAAGATAATTACAAAGATACCTACACCTGAAGGGGGAGGGTGTGGTGAATGTCAGCAACAACAAAACAATCAAAGGAGAACCTGTCAGCTAAATCCATGGGTTGCCAATCTGACAGACCTCCTGATACTTGTCACAGGAATGTCCGTGACAGTTACCTGCATAAAAATGGGATGGGATGGGAGAAATTAGAGGGATTTTTAGCTTTAAGGTTATTCAAATTACTGAAGTGTTCCCTGATAAGCACCCTCAACCTTTTCTTTATGCAACACACATTAAGCTATTTGTATTCAGAGCACTGGATGCTCGTGATCTGGTGTTACAGCTGATAAAATGGGCAATCTTATGAGACTGACCATCAATCATACTTTCTACTTGTGTCAGCTGAAAAACTAAATTGCAACAAAAGCACACGTAAGAGATTTGAATAGCCAGAGACAATTACTGACAAAGCAATAAGATATCCTGCGCTAATTGGCATTTCTTATATGCCTTATTCACATGTCAGTGTTTTGGTCATTGATTTCCATCAGTGATTTTGAGCCAAAACTGTCTCTAAACACCGAACAGGTAAAGATCTTTCCCTTATACCTTATGTCTGTGGAGGCCTCAATCCTGGTTTTGGCTCAAAATCACTGATGAAAATCACTGACCAAAACACTGACATGTGAATGAGGCAATAGAATGCTCTTTCTATGTGCTAAACAGCCTTTTTTGTAGGAAGATCATGTCAAATTAAATTTTTGTGAAAACTTGCTTTAAGGGATTAAAGAGAATCCCATCAGAAGGGGTTAATTTTGTAACTACAATATTCACAGAAAACTATTTTTTAAGAATTTTGGCAGTTTTCTTTTTCATTTCGGCAGTACTATACCACTGAAAGTTAAATACAAATTACTTTTCTTGCTTAGCTGTCAGAACAGAGAGATAAAACTCCCAAATAGATAGGGATACCATCGTTATATTACTGCTGCTGCAAGGGGAACATTTTATCTCTTGATAGGCCTAGATGTTTGAAAAAATTCTTAACGAAGATCATTTTATTTACCAGTGTAATATGTGATGCTCTAACTGAGTCACTCACTGGCTGCAGTGAATGGTCTGAGAAAGGAGGTTAGGCGAGGCCAGAAAACCATCCAACTGTATTGTGTAATTTATAAAAAAAATATAATAAAAAAACACATATACTGTTCATATGTGGCAAACATTTTTAATGGTAGTGTCCCTTTACAATAAGTGCTATTAAAAATGTAGCAAGAATGAATTATTTTCATCATGCCAGGAACAATCGATTCTAACTTAGAACATGACCCATACTTAGATGTAATAGGCGTAGAGCAGAGCGGACTCATTGAAGCCAATAGATCCGAACCATAATGCGGTGTGCACACGGCCGGTAAACATTTTTTGTGGGTTTGTAGCTTAATCATGTTCCCCTTTAGATGTCTCTCCTCAAGACTAAATACATTTTATTCTTTTAATCTTTCCTCATAACTAAAACCCTCCATGACACTTATCAGTTTAGTTGCTCTTCTATTACTTTTAGGCTACCATTTAGCCCTTTCAGGAGTTAATCATGGTAAAAAAAAAAAAAAAAAAAAAAACCTCATTCATTTGCTTACTTAGAGGCTGTCACGACCATCTTGATTGAATACACTTTGTGAAATCTCACGCAGTGACGTGATGACATCATCACATCACCACACTAATCAGGTGCGGTGACTAGAGATGAGCGAGCATACTCGTCCGAGCTTAGTGCTCATTCGAGTATTAGGGTACTCGTAAGTGCTCGCTGCTCGGACGAGTATCTCGCCATACTCGAGGAAATGGCAACTTCCGCATTGTGCTTTTTTGGCGCCTATAAACACAGCCAATCACAAGCCAGGAGACTCTACGGTACACAAAGCATCACGTGGGGCCCTTACATGTCGATAGCAGGGGTTGGCTGGCCTGATCAGGTGACCCTGGAATATACTAGTGACTGGCCGCGGTGCTCGGCTCAGATGCCGTCTGGATGTCGTTAGGGATAGAGCTGCTGCCTTTCAGGGACAGTGTTAGGGCCTGCATTTAGTTCTCTGTTAGGCAGGAATCACCCACAAAGAACCCAACAGCCCTTCTAAGGGCTAGAAGAAATTTTTTTTTTGTCTCCTGGCTTGGCTGGCTGGCTGGCACTAGTAGTGCAGCTATCGCCATATCTAACCCTGTTTTTTTTTTATTGTTCTATCTCAGTGACACAAATCCATTGCACACAGCAGTGTGGAACCATTCTGTGTGTCACAGTTCAGCACACTCACTCCAATCCATATATACTGTCCAGGTGACACTTTCTGTACGTCACAGAATACAACCAAGTCATTTGCTACCAATAACGTATACAGCTTGATCCAAAAAACTCTCTGTGCGACATTTGTCTGGGTCGCAATCTAAATAGCCACCGTTAACAGGGTGTGAGTTAGGTCTCCGATAGTTCCTGCATGTCAAGTTCCCAAAAAAACAAAATTAAAAAAAAAATTAGTTTTTCAGTTGTTTTAGCTCAGTGATACAAATCCATTTTACTAAGCTGCGTGTAACCTTTCTGTGTGTCACAGTTCAGCACACTCGCTTCAATCCGTATATACTGTCCAGGTGACACTTTCTGTCACACAATACAACCAAGTCATTTGCTACCAATAAGATCTACAGCTTGATCCAAAAAACTCTCTGTGCGACATTTGTCTGGGTCGCAGTCTAAATAGCCACCGTTAACAGGGTGTGAGTTAGGTCTCCTATAGTTCCTGCAAATCACGTTCCCAAAAAAACAAAATATAAAAAAAAAATAATTTTGTTTGTTGTTTTAGCTTAGTGATACAAATCCATTTTACTCAGCTGCGTGTAACCTTTCTGTGTGTCACAGTTCAGCACACTCGCTCCAATCCGTATATACTGTCCAGGTGACACTTTCTGTACGTCACAGAATACAACCAAGTCATTTGCTACCAATAACATCTACAGCTTGATCCAAAAAACTCTCTGTGCGACATTTGTCTGGGTCGCAGTCTAATTAGCCACCGTTAACAGGGTGAGAGTTAGGTCTCCGATAGTTCCTGCACGTCACGTTCCCAAAAAAACAAAATTAAAAAAAAATTTACAAAACAAAATATAAATTTTTTTTTTTTGTTGTTGTTTTAGCTTAGTAATACAAATCCATTTTACTAAGCTGCGTGTAACCTTTCTGTGTGTCACAGTTCAGCACACTCGCTCCAATCCGTATATACTGTCCAGGTGACACTTTCTGTACGTCACAGAATACAACCAAGTCATTTGCTACCAATAACATCTACAGCTTGATCCAAAAAACTCTCTGTGCGACATTTGTCTGGGTCGCAGTCTAATTAGCCACCGTTAACAGGGTGTGAGTTAGGTCTCCGATAGTTCCTGCACGTCACGTTCCCAAAAAAACTAAATTAAAAAAAAAATATAAAAAAAAATATTTTTTTTTGTTGTTTTAGCTCAGTGATACAAATCCATTTTACTCAGCTGCGTGTAACCTTTCTGTGTGTCACAGTTCAGCACACTCGCTTCAATCCGTATATACTGTCCAGGTGACACTTTCGGTACGTCACAGAATACAACCAAGTCATTTGCTACCAATAAGATCTACAGCTTGATCCAAAAAACTCTCTGTGCGACATTTGTCTGGGTCGCAGTCTAAATAGCCACCATTAACAGGGTGTGAGTTAGGTTTCCGATAGTTCCTGCAAATCACGTTCCCAAAAAAACAAAATATAAAAAAAAATAATTTTGTTTGTTGTTTTAGCACAGTGATACAAATCCATTTTACTCAGCTGCGTGTAACCTTTCTGTGTGTCACAGTTCAGCACACTCGCTCCAATCCGTATATACTGTCCAGGTGACACTTTCTGTACGTCACAGAATACAACCAAGTCATTTGCTACCAAAAACATCTACAGCTTGATCCAAAAAACTCTCTGTGCGACATTTGTCTGGGTCGCAGTCTAAATAGCCACCGTTAACAGGGTGTGAGTTAGGTCTCCGATAGTTCCTGCACGTCACGTTCCCAAAAAAACAAAATATAAAAAAAAATTATTTTGTTTGTTGTTTTAGCTCAGTGATACAAATCCATTTTACTCAGCTGCGTGTAACCTTTCTGTGTGTCACAGTTCAGCACACTCGCTCCAATCCGTATATACTGTCCAGGTGACACTTTCTGTACGTCACAGAATACAACCAAGTCATTTGCTACCAATAACATCTACAGCTTGATCCAAAAAACTCTCTGTGCGACATTTGTCTGAGTCGCAGTCTAAATAGCCACCGTTAACAGGGTGTGAGTTAGGTCTCCGATAGTTCCTGCATGTCACGTTCCCAAAAAAACAAAATTTAAAAAAAATATAAAAAACAAAATATTAAAAAAAAATGTTTTTTTGTTGTTTTAGCTCAGTGATACAAATCCATTTTACTCAGCTGCGTGTAACCTTTCTGTGTGTCACAGTTCAGCACACTGGCTCCAATCCGTATATACTGTCCAGATGACACTTTCTGTACGTCACAGAATACAACCAAGTCATTTGCTACCAATAACATCTACAGCTTGATCCAAAAAACTCTCTGTGCGACATTTGTCTGGGTCGCAGTCTAAATAGCCACCGTTAACAGGGTGTGAGTTAGGTCTCCGATAGTTCCTGCACGTCACGTTCCCAAAAAAACAAAATTTAAAAAAAATTATAAAAAACAAAATATAAAAAAAAATATTTTTTTTGTTGTTTTAGCTCAGTGATACAAATCCATTTTACTCAGCTGCGTGTAACCTTTCTGTGTGTCACAGTTCAGCACACTCGCTTTAATCCGTACAATCTGTCCAGGTGACACTTTCTGTACGTCACTTAATTCAACCAGACTGAACAAGTTTGTGGGTTTCAGTACACCAGGCCCGTTTATTTATTTATTTTTTTTTATATCATACACTTATATACAAAAAATGTTGAACCCCAGGGCTAAGGGTCGAGGACGTGGGCGTGGACGTGGGCATTAAATTACTGCAGGGGGCAGAGGCCGTGGTCCTGGGCAGGGTGAGACAGTACCTGCTGATGAGGGAGCAGGGGATTTCCGGAGAGCTACACTCCCTAGCTTCATGTCTCAACTTACAGGGACACGTGGTAGAGGACTGTTGAAACCACAACAGTGCGAACAGCTGATCTCGTGGATTGCGGACAATGCTTAAAGTAATTTGTCCACCAGTCAGTCTTCCACGCAGTCCACCCACGTTACCCAAGGGAGCACTCCTATGGCTCCTCCAACTCAACCTCCTATCCCCCAGTCTGCCCCCTCCCAGGAAAATTTGGAATGCGATCCGGCATACTCTGAGGAACTGTTTTCTGGACCCTTCCCAGAGTCACAAACCACTTCTCGGGTTGCTGCTGACCTCGTTCCTGATGCCCAAGTTTTCCAACTGTCGCAGTCTGTGGGTGGTGATGATGATGATGATGATGATGACAATGTTGAGTTAGTGGAAGAAGTTTGTAAAGAGGTGTCGGACGATGAGGAGACACGGTTGTCAGACAGCGGTGAAGTTGTTGTTAGGGGAGGAATTCCGAGGGTGGAGCAGACTGAGGAATCTGAGGATGACGAGGTGACTTACCCAAGCTGGGTTGATATGCCGAGTGAAGACAGTGCTTCTGAGGCGGAGGCGAGTGCTGCACCAGAACAGGTTGGAAGAGGCAGTGGTATGGCCAGAGGGAGAAGCAGGGCCAGAGCTGGTGCATCAGCAGCAACTGTTTCATGTAGTGAAGCTCCCGTGGCGAGGCCTAGATGTTCGCAAGTCTAGAGGTTCTTTAAAGAAAGTGAGGATGACCGACGGACTGTGGTGTGCAACCTGTGCCACACCAGGATCAGCAGGGGTGCCACCACTACTAGCCTAACCACCACCAGCATGCGCAGGCATATGAGTGCTAAACACCTCACTCAATGGAACCAAGGCCGTTCACCACCTCCTGCGGGTCACACCACTGCTCCTTCCCCTGTGTCACTCGCTGCCTCTGCTAGTCAACCCCCTGCGTCACTCGCTGCCTCTGCTAGTCAACCCCCTGCGTCACTCGCTGCCTCTGCTAGTCAACCCCCTGCCCAGGACCCCGGCACGAGCGCCTCCCGCCGGAAAACCACACCTTCGCCTCCACGATTCTCCACAGTGTCCACCAACGTGTCCCAGCGCAGCGTTCAGCTGTCTTTACAGCAGACGCTGGAGCGCAAGAGGAAATACAGTTCCACCCACCCACATGCCCAAGCCCTCAACGTCCACATCTCCAAATTTCTTAGCCTGGAGATGCTTCCCTATAGGCTGGTAGAGACCGAGGCCTTTCGAAATCTCATGGCGGTCGCTGCCCCTCGGTATTCGGTCCCCAGCCGCCACTATTTTTCCCGATGTGCCGTCCCAGCCCTACACCAGCACGTGTCACAGAACATCATCCGTGCCCTGACCAACGCTGTTTCTGAGAAGGTCCACCTAACCACGGACACGTGGACAAGTGCTGCCGGGCAGGGACACTATATCTCACTGACGGCACATTGGGTTAGCTTGGTGGAGGCTGGGACCGAGAATGACCCTGGGGTCACTCATGTACTGCCCACACCGAGGATTGCGGGGCCTACCTCGGTCACGGTCTCTCAGAGGTACTATGCCTCCTCCTCCTCCGACCCCTCCTCCTCCTCCACCGAATTACCATCCGTGGGCACGGCGCCTTCAGTCGGTAGCTCTAGGCGCAGCAGCAGTGCCGTGGGTAAGCGCCAGCAGGCGGTGCTCAAACTGCTGAGCTTAGGTGAAAAAAAAAGGCACACCGCCCAAGAGCTGTTACAGGGCATCACGGCGCAGACCGATCTGTGGCTGGCACCGCTGAACCTCACGCCAGGCATGGTTGTGTGTGACAACGGGCGTAACCTGGTGGCGGCTCTGCAACTCGGCAGACTAACACATTTGCCATGCCTTGCCCACGTGTTCAATCTAATAGTTCAGCGGTTCCTCAAGACATACCCCAATCTGTCTGATTTGCTCACCAAGGTGCGCCGCATCTGTGCGCATTTCCGCAAGTCGACCACATATGCTGCCACTCTCAGGGCAGCGCAGCGCCGCCTACAACTGCCTGCTCACCGACTGTTGTGCGACGTGCCCACGAGGTGGAATTCCACAATAAACATGTTATCCAGAGTTTACCAGCAGCGCAGAGCGATTGTAAACTGCCAGATGTCAACTTCCACCAGAACTGGTAGTCAGGTCAGTCAGATTCCTCAAGTCTACAATGAGGAGTGGACGTGGATGTCTGATATCTGCCAGGTGTTGAGCAACTTTGAGGAGTCAACACAGATGGTTAGCGGCGATGCCGCCATTATCAGCCTCACCATCTCGCTGCTTTGCCTGTTGAAAAACTCACTGCTCAGCATCAAGTCGGATGCTTTGCGCTTGTCACAAGAGACGGTGGAGGAAGATATGTCACTTGATAGCCAGAGCACCCTCCGGTCTGTTTCTCAGTGCGTATCGAAGGAGGGGGATGAGGAGGAAGAGGAGGAGAATGTCGGCGAGACAGTAGAGGGTACCAGTGCTCAGTCCTTAACTCTTGAGCGTGTACGGGCTGAAGAGGAGGATTTGGAGGAGGAGGAGGAGGAGGAGGAAATGGAGAATCAGGCCAGTGAGGAGAGGAAATTCTTACGTGTTGGGACTCTGGCGCACATGGCAGACTTCATGTTAGTCTGCCTATCCCGTGACCCTCGCGTTAGAAGAATTTTTTCAAACACCGATTACTGGGTGTTCACTCTCCTGGACCCACGGTACAAGTAGTACCTTTCCACTCTCATCCCTGAAGAGGAAAGGAGTATGAGAGTGAATAGATATCAACAGGCCCTGGTGCACAAGCTGAAACAATCCTTTCCATCTGACGCCGCTAGCGGCAGAGGGCATGGTTCTGTGGGCCAAGTAGCGGGGGAGAAGAGGCGAGCAGCAGCTTGTCCAGCACTGGCAGGGGAACGCTCTCCAAGGCCTTTGCCACTTTTATGTCACCCCAGCAAGACAGTGTCACCTGTCCCCAGTCTAGGCAGAGTAGGGGGGAGCTGTACAGAAAGATGGTGAGGGAGTACCTAGCTGACCATACCAACGTCCGTAGCGATCACTCTGCTCCATACAACTACTGGGTTTCAAAGCTGGACACGTGGCCTGAACTGGCGCTGTACGCCTTGGAGGTGCTGGCCTTCCCTGCCGCTAGCGTGCTGTCAGAGCGGGTATTCAGTGCAGCTGGTGGCGTCATCACCGATAAGCGTACACGCCTGTCAACTGACAGCGCTGACAGGCTGACGCTTATTAAAATGAACAAAGCCTGGATTTCGCCGGAATTCAAATCTCCTCCGGGGGAAAGCAGCTAAAGATTTAAATAACTTATGTATCCGATTCCTCTTCTCTACTCCTCCTACTGCTCCTCCTCCTCGATATCGTCTTTGCCTAACGCTGACCCAAAAAACGCCATTTTTTAGAGGTCCAACTGGCACTTTTTTACCACAATTTTTCAAGAGGGCCCCCTACAGGCCCTCTATTCAAACAATTTTTCCAGAGGTCCACCTACAGGCCCTCTCTCCAAAAAATTTTTCTGGAGGTCCACCTACAGGCCCTCTCTTCAAACAATTTTTCAGTAGGGCCCCCTACAGGCCCTTTATTCAAACAATTTTTCCAGAGGTCCACCTACAGGCCCTCTCTCCAAACAATTTTTCCGGAGGTCCACCTACAGGCCCTCTCTTCAAACAATTTTTCCGGAGGTCCACCTACAGGCCCTCTCTCCAATTCCAGTTTCCAGTTTTATTTGCGCAAACTGCGTAAATTATTATTTTTGGGATAGGTGTGAAAAATAATATTACCTGCGTATCTATATTGCCCAACATTGGATACGGTAGCAAGTGGAAGACCAAACACATGCTGCCAACAGGGTTCCGCAAATTCCTGGTCTACCTGCAAATTCCTGGTCCACAATGTCAAGGAGTTCGAGATTCTGTTGATGAGCAACAAGTCCTTCTGTACTGAAATCGCCGACAACGTCTCCATCTAAGAACCTAAAGACCATTGTGGAGAGAGCGGCACAGCTCGCCATCAAAGTGACGAACCCCAACGCCAGACTGTGCAGAGAAGATAACGAATAAATATCTCTGTGGTTATTTGTGCTAAATAAAAGTTAAATAAACACCAAAAAAAATTCATCTGTTCCTGTGCCTGATCCACCCAAGTTGAATCTGAGAAAGTCCCCCCAAGGAGTCCCCACTGTAACTTGCTTCCCATACAACTACCTCACCCCCCGACACCTGTGTCTCGCCATTGTCCACCACCTCCTCAGACAACACTGGTAAATCCACACTGTCAGCACACGGAAACAGCAAAAGGTCTTGCGAATTGGGCCAGAGAATGTTCTGGGCTAGCACATCAGAGAAGGGGTGACTATGGGGTTCCAGGGAGTACGTGACCACATGCAATCTCCATCTAAAAAGTCATGCCACACTTGATCAATCTCATAATTTACGACTGTACCGGTTGATGCTAAATTTTTAAGTTGGCGTCCTGCGTCGTCATTCTAACTCCATCCGGCTGTTGTCACCACCACACACGCTAGCCCAGGGGGCACTCCTCTGGCTCTCAGCGAAACCTCCTTCCCCCCACCTACAGGCCCTCTCTCCAAACTATTTACCCGGATAGGGGACGTATTAGATATTGTACTGATGTTTTTTGTTTTTCTTCTTTTAATTGCCTCCTGACCTGTGATAGGCAGAGCATGGACACGTCCCCTTAGCTGCAGTGGGAAAGATACTCCCCTGGCCAGAGCAAGCTCTTTTTCCGTTTTCCATGGTGGAAAAATCCATGAACTATAAGGTCCCAAGATAGGGGACGTATACGGTATTAAACTGAGAAGAATCGATATCATACCGGTTGATGCAACAGTTTTTCTAAATGCATTCTGGCTGTTGTCACCACCACACACGCTAGCCCAGGGGCACTCCTCTGGCTCTTCCAGCGAAACCTCCTTCCCGCCACCTACAGGCCCTCTCTCCAAACTATTTACCCGGATAGGGGACGTATTAGATATTGTACTGATGTTTTTTGTTTTTCTTCTTTTAATTGCCTCCTGACCTCTGATAGGCAGAGCATGGACACGTCCCCTTAGCTGCAGTGGGAAAGACACTCCCCTGGCCAGAGTAAGCTCTTTTTCCGTTTTCCGTGTTTGAAAAATCCATTAAATATAGGGTCCCAAGATAGGGGACGTATACGGTATTAAACTGAGAAGATTCGATACCATACCGGTTGATGCTACAGTTTTTCAAAATCCATTCCGGCTGTTGTCACCACCACACACGCTAGCCCAGGGGGCACTCCTCTGGCTCTTCCAGCGAAACCTCCTTCCCCCCACCTACAGGCCCTCTCTCCAAACTATTTACCCGGGTAGGGGACGTATTAGATATTGTACTGATTTTTTTTTGGTTCTTCTTTTAATTGCCTCCTGCGATAGAAGGGAATCAAACCCGGGTCAACTGCTTGGGAAGCAGCTATGCTCACCACTTTACCACCAACAGCCACAGCAACTGATAAGAACAGATACTAAACTTGATGTCAGCTGCAGTGCCAGCATGAGCAGTGGTGTCACCTGCAGGCGGTGATGGACCTTCGTTGCACCTATTTTGGTGCTTCCCTAACATGTGATGGGTATTTGCCTCGCCTTTCTTGGTCTGGGTGAGCACAATTGCCATGAGGGTAACCACCAGGCTGTTGCCTGAGAATTTGGGGTAATGGTGGGATTAGGCAGCCTCAGAGGCATCCATGTATGCTGCCCCTGCTGTTTCCTGTCCATTTCCGTGGTGTTTCCATCATTTTCTGAGGTTTCCAGGTTTTCACCCAGCCTTCCCTAGGCAGAGCCTTGGTCCCCCGAGCATCGAGAAAAGTTCGACTCGAATAACGAGCACCCGAGCATTTTAGTGCTCGCTCATCTCTAGCGGTGACATTATCACTAATGACCAGAAGTTTAACTAACATAGCGGCAGACCATGCAACTGCTATAGGGCCCAGGGCAAGAGGGGGCCCAGTTTTTGTTGGGATTATCTCCTCTTCTACTGAGGGTGAAAACTTGGTCAGGACTCTACCGTCTAAAGGAACAACTTTTAGCAAATGAGTCAGTGGAAAAATGGCTCAAGGGTAATTGAAAAGGGTTTAGGCAGAAACCCTTTTGTCCTGTGTGGGGGGCCTGGTTTGGTCCTTGTATGGGGCCCTTACTTCTCTATGTATGCCACTGCTGATGACATCACCATGCCCGGCCAGGGTGGTGACGTGGTGATATCATACGTCACCCCGTGCAAGATTTTGCCCGGTATCTTTAATCAAGGTGGCTGTGACGGCCTCTTTCCGCCATTTCTGGGAAAATTGATTCGTTAACACAAAGCGCCGCAAAATTGGGCTTCTCAGCAAATCAAATTTTCCCTGAAATTCGAATCAAAGTCAATTTGTTTGACTTCGATCTGCTCAACACTGATCAAGACCATAACTCATAAGAGCTTCCATTTGAATAACACAGCAGCAGACAACTTATAGCCTGTTATGGCCACCTCTGCCCATACCTTGATTGACATCGCTACTCTCATTCCTAATTTCACTTGATTGCTTCTCTCTTTTTAGGTTGCATGGCAAAATTATTTAATGTTTCCTCACTAATCATGTCACAGATGAGAACACTGGAGTGCCGTATGTAAAGAGTTACTGAAATTATACTTGTTATATACAGTATTTATCCGTTCTGAATGTTTTGTTGATGTCTCAGATAAAAAGAACCCTGGAATAATATGTACGCATTGTGCCAAAATTACACTAATTATTTATTCATTGGTCCATTCTGTTACTATCATAAATACTGGAGCTACAAGGGGATTACAAAATTAAAGCAATGATTAAATTGACAATGTACTCTGTCTATATATATATAAAAGATAATAAAAACAGCAGCACAACATGACTGTTGTGAATATGGTAACCATCTTCAGATCACGGCAAACAGGTCCTCAATCCATACAAAAATGCATAACGAGGGCATCATTCCAGACTTGCAATCATTTGAAATAATCATTTTGGCTCTTTTAGAGCATTGTTTCTCCTCACCTATCAATCTAGTTCTGTTTGAGCAGTTTTTTTTGTTCAATGTTTGGATATAGATTTGTGAGTTAAAAGCAAACTGATCATCAACTTAAAGGGAACCTGTCACCTCCTAGACCGAAATTAAACTGTTAGCAGTACCTTATAGTACGTTGTAGTGTGATGCAGATAGATATCTTCATAGGGGCAAGCGATGCATCTAAGTATGTAAAATCCATCTTTTATTCCACCAGCGCGCGCTTTCCTGAGTCACTCCTGAAGTCAAGGGGGCAGTGGCCTAGCTTCTTCAAGTCAAGCTAGCCACTCCCCTCTTGTAAGTGAGTGACACCTCCGGCAGTTCACATCAGCGGCGCTTTCCTCATTACTGCGCATGCGCGCATCGGCAAGCGCGCGATCCCGGCTCCGGCTGTTCACATCGCCGGCGCTTTCCTCTTTACTGCGCATGCGCGCATCGGCAAGCGAACGCGCTTGACGATGCGTGCATGCGCAGTAATGAGGAAAGCGCCGCTGATGTGAACTGCCGGAGCCGGGATCGCGCACTTGCCGATGCGCGCATGCGCAGTAATGAGGAAAGCGCCGCTGATGTGAACTGCCGGAGGTGTCACTCACTTACAAGAGGGGAGTGGCTAGCTTGACTTGAAGAAGCTAGGCCACTGCCCCCTTGACTTCAGGAGTGACTCAGGAAAGCGCGCGCTGGTGGAATAAAAGATGGATTTTACATACTTAGATGCATCGCTTGCCCCTATGAAGATATCTATCTGCATCACACCGCAACGTACTATAAGGTACTGCTAACAGTTTAATTTCGGTCTAGGAGGTGACAGGTTCCCTTTAAGAGGAGTTAAAGGGGCTGTCTGACTGATATGTTTAGATTTTTTAGGCCTGTTTCACATTTTCATTCCGTGCGGATTTGTGCCATTTAATATATCCGGATGAATCAGTTCCAGCCTGATCTGGTTGTATTAAATCTAAACCGAATGATCCGGTATCAAAATCATTGTAAGTCATTGGGCACCACATCTGTTTTTTTCTATAACAAAAAAAAATAAAATAAACGGATCAAGCACCATTGACTTACACTGATTTTAATGCCTGATCCGGTTTGTTCCATTTCGCAGTCCGGACACAAAACCACAGTGAAAAACGGAATACAATGCATCCGGATCAGTTTTGTCCCCATTCATTCTCAATATGGACAAAACTGATCCGGATGCATTGTATTCCGTTGTTCGCTGTTTTGGCCCAGTTTTGAGACCCTCTGCCACAATGCAAGTGTGAAACAGGCCTCAGCAAGCTCAGAATGGTGTAAAATATAATAAAATAAAGTAATTTTCACATTACTGATACCCATCTCTCCTGTTCCAAGAAACCGGTTTCTGGTTCCCAGTCATGCAGGAAATGCTTGCTCAACCAATTATTGGCTGATGCAGGCATACGTGCAGCCAGTGATTGACTGAATGGTCATATGCTGAATATCAAAAGAGACTTAAAAAAAAACCTTAGAAGATTGAATAGAAACAGGAGCAGTGGAGGATCAATGAGATGAGTATTTCTCTTCTTTTAACAACTTTCTGAGAAAATGCAAAATATCAGTCCAGTGATCCCTCAAGATACAATGGCCTCAGGATACAATATTTTCAGGTCTTTTCTGACCAATGGTAAGCTGAAACTAGACTCAACATACAACATACAAAGCCTCAGACTCAGATCCAACCCATCAAGGCTACTTCTCTGGTAAAATAGCTGTAAAAATTGCTAGTTAACCCTAGAATGCGTATTGGGGGCCTTTTAGGCCCCCATGCTTACTTTTTTGTTATTATCTGCAAAATTACTTAAGTTAGAATTTTGAAACTCCAGGTAATCCTCAAGAATGTCGTTGTTGGTAATATCCAGTTGTTCATATATTTTTTTTCATAGGCATTTTGGTGTAACAATGCTTTTTTGGTGAAAAACACATCTGTACGGATTGGGGGCCTTTTAGGCCCCCATGTATTTTTTTATTATGTTCTCAGTAGTGTTTGTACCTCAAGTTACTTTATTTGTACTCAGTAATGCTGGTGGAGGGGCCAGGGTGTGGATAATGCCATATGAGGATGTCATGTGATTTTTGGAGGGAGAGATAAAGTCATGACATCATCTCAGGTCCTTCTGAACACAGTAATAAGCTGTGAAGAGAGTAATGAGGACAGTATACACTGTGAGCTAATTGTTAAGGACCTGAGATAAGATACGATGTTGAGAGCAAGTTTCTGTTATAATTAAAATTTTGTTTACTAATCATATTTTATTTAGCAGTTTTAAAATAAACTTGTAAAAGTTATATAAGTGTGTTTTCCATATGATTTGCATGGGGGCCTAAAAGGCCCCCAATACGTTAATATGAAGATTTCTGATGTCACGCATTCTAGGGTTAACAGCAGTTCCTGACTGTTATATATAAGGACTTGTTTTATCTGCCTTGGTTATCTGCTTATTTTTCTTAAATCTTCATTGTCTCTTATCTTGGATGACATTTTGGGGCTTTGGAACCAATTACTCAACTTACAATGGTTTCAACATACAATAGTCCTCCTGGAACCAATTAATATTGTATCTTGAGGGACCATTTTATATGAAGGGATATGTGGACTAGTATTTGTCAGGGTGCATGGGGATTTAGGATTTCTAGTATAGAATGGTATAGCATGGTAAAATTCCAGCACTTCTACAAAATCAGGTAGACAACAAAATGTAAGGAGTTGCCTTTTTTGTTACCTGTTTTAGAAGACAGCCCAGGGGTAGGGACTTGTGATTGTGGCCCGGACTAAGTAGGCTCTAGGGCAGATTTATTAAGTTGTTCTCTGTGTGTTTTTCTTTAACAATAGTATGAAAATATCTTTATGCCTTAATATATGATGTATGGTGTACTTTATACTGTTGTATCTTGGTGGAACATATTATCTAATT
>ONZH01014634.1:0-59932 GCA_900303285.1 Rhinella marina
AAAGACAATTACCTTTCCCAACTGGTTCAGGACCCCACTAGAGGGACGGCCATACTGGACTTAGTATTAACCAATAGACCTGACAGAACAACAGATGTGCAGGTTGGGGGACACCTGGGAAACAGTGACCATAACATAATAACCTTCCAATTGTCATTCAAAAGAGTGTTTCTTCAGGGAGGAACAAAAATACCAAACTTCAAAAAAGCTAAATTTAGCCAACTAAGAGAGGCCATAGGCTTAACTAACTGGGACAAAGTCCTCAAAAATAAAATAACAGCCACAAAATCGGATATTTTTAAAAGCATCCTAATATCTAATTGTGAGAGGTACATACCGTATAGGAATAAAATGATAAGAAACAAGAAAAAACCAATGTGGATAAATAGAACTGTAAAGAAAGCAACCAATGACAAAAAGAAAGCATTTAAATCACTAAAACAGGAGGAGAGCGAGGAAGCATTGAAAAACTATAAGGAAAAAAATAGAATATGTAAAAGACAAATAAAAGCAGCCAAACTAGAGACCGAGAGATTAATCGCCAAAGAGAGTAAAACTAACCCTAAAATGTTCTTCAATTATATAAATACTAAAAAGTATAAACCTGAAGGTGTCGGCCCCTTACAGAGTAATGAGGGGGGAGTTGCAGAGAGCGATGAGGAGAAAGCGAAGCTACTAAATAACTTTTTCTCCACTGTATTCACTGAGGAAAGTAAACTGTCAGATGAAATGCAGAGTATAAAAGTAAATTCCCCTTTAAAAGTGTCCTCTCTGACCAAGGAAGAGGTACAGCAACGTCTTAAAAATATTAAAATAGACAAATCACCAGGACCGGATGGCATACACCCCTGTATCCTAAGAGAATTAAGTAATGTCATCGACAGACCCTTATTTCTGATATTTAAGGACTCTATACTGACGGGGAGTGTTCCACAGGATTGGCGCATAGCAAATGTGGTGCCAATATTCAAAAAGGGTCCAAAAACAGAGCCCGGAAACTATAGGCCGGTAAGTTTAACTTCTGTTGTGGGTAAACTGTTTGAAGGTTTTCTGAGAGATGCTATCTTGGAGTACCTCAATGAAAATAAGCAAATAACTCCATATCAGCATGGCTTCATGAGGGATCGGTCATGTCAAACCAATTTAATCAGTTTCTATGAGGAGGTAAGTTTTAGACTTGACCGCGGCGACTCAATGGATGTCGTAAATTTGGACTTCTCCAAAGCGTTTGACACGGTACCACATAAAAGGTTAGTATACAAAATGAGAATGCTTGGCCTGGGAGAAAATGTCTGTATGTGGGTAAGTAACTGGCTCAGTGATAGAAAACAGAGGTTGGTTATTAACGGTAGATACTCAGATTGGGTCACTCTCACTAGTGGGGTACCACAGGGGTCTGTATTGGGTCCTATTCTCTTCAATATATTTATTAATGATATTGTAGAAGGTTTGCATAGTAAAATATCAATTTTTGCAGATGACACTAAACTGTGTAAAGTAATTAACACAGAGGAGGACAGTGCACTGCTACAGATGGATCTGGATAGACTGGAGGCTTGGTCAGAAAAGTGGCAGATGAGGTTTAACACTGACAAATGTAAGGTTATGCATATGGGAAGGAATAATGCAAGTCACCAGTACATACTAAATGGTAAAGCACTGGGTAACTCTGACATGGAAAAGGACCTAGGAATTTTAGTGAACAGCAAACTAAGCTGTAGAAGCCAGTGCCAGACAGCTGCTGCCAAGGCCAATAAGATAATGGGTTGCATCAAAAGGGGCATAGATGCCCGTAATGAGAACATAGTCCTGCCACTTTACAAATCACTAGTCAGACCACACATGGAGTACAGTGTACAGTTCTGGGCTCCTGTGAACAAGGCAGACATAGCAGAGCTGGAGATGGTTCAGAGGAGGGCAACTAAAGTAATAACTGGAATGGGTGGACTACAGTACCCAGAAAGATTATCAAAATTAGGGTTATTCACTTTAGAAAAAAGACAACTGAGGGGAGATCTAATAACTATGTATAAATATATCAGGGATCAGTACAGAGATCTCTCCCATGAACTATTTATCCCCAGGACTGTGACGAGGGACATCCTCTGCGTCTGGAGGAAAGAAGGTTTGTACACAAACATAGAAGAGGATTCTTTACGGTAAGAGCAGTGAGACTGTGGAACTCTCTGTCTGAGGAGGTGGTGATGGTAAGTTCACTAAAAGAGTTCAAGAAGGGCCTGGATGTATTTCTGGAGGGTAATAATATTACAGGTTATAGTTACTAGAGAGGGGTCGTTGATCCAGGGAGTTATTCTGATTGCCTGATTGGAGTCGGGAAGGAATTTTTTCCCCTAAAGTGAGGAAAATTGGCTTCTACCTCACAGGGTTTTTTTTGCCTTCCTCTGGATCAACTTGTAGGAAAACAGGCTGAACTGGATGGACAGATGTCTTTTTTCAGCCTTACAAACTATGTTACTATTAAAATGGAATTCAAATGATCAGAAACTTCATCTTCACACTTTATAGGGTCACTATAGAAAAGGAATATAGAGATATAATTGGGTAGATTTTGGAGTTTTATCAGGGAAAGCTTAGCACAGAGAGTGAGGAACTGGTTACTGTCTCAGTTATTTCATAATGCTTGCAGGCAAGATCTGCATTACAAATTCCTTCAAGAAAATCATTTTTCAGAATGAAACAGTAAGTTTCTAAAAAACAGTTTCTATTTACCCATTGTTATTTCAGCATTTCAGTAAATTATACACGTTATTGAACACGTTGTATATTACTGCAAGATACTGTTCAGTGTCACAGCAAACACCATTCACTACAATAACGCCATAATACTTGTTATTAAGAACATTGTAGATTAATGCAAGATACCTTTCAGTTTTACAGCAAGTGCATTTTACTGCAATTACGCAATTATTATACCAGTGTTTTTGAATGTGTTGTATAAAGGATACCATTCCGTGTTCTAACAAACATTTTACTGCAATTATTCCGTATGAACTTGCATAGCTGTGTTGGTGGTAGTAATTGTAACTTGTAGCTACAGTGGTGGCACTTGTGGCAAATGCAAAGCAGAGAATCAGGAGAGGGCTAAGGAGCCCACAATTACATATCACAGTGGCAGGGAGGGTGAGGACTATGATGATAATTGTGTGTTGGACAGGACCTAGAAGCCAGATCAGGTGCTGAGAAGGAGAAGGGTGATGGATGCAGCAGGGGCAATAAAGAACAGAGTCAACGTAGGTCAGCCAGGGCCAGATCTACTTTTATTATGGTCAGCTCAGGAAATGGTGAAGCTGCTGATACTGTGGATACAGGCTTAAAACATGCCACAACCTATGCTCAGCTGCCACTAGCTCTTTTCAAGTATCTCCCTTCTAGCTAAGTGTGGGAAGACCAAAGCATGACCGTGTACAAGATCTGCAGTCATATGATAAGCTGTGGGCGTTCAAACACAAACCAGAATCGGTTCTACCTGGACTGTGGCCTTTCTCCAGAACATACCATGGACTTCTGGGCAGGCAGAATGGAACAGAAGCTAAAACTGGCCCAGTTTTCTCTCACTGTACTGTCTTCTCCAGCCTACAGTGTCATCTCATAGCGCAGGGATCAGCAACCTTCGGCACTCCAGCTGCTGTAAACTATAACTCCCATCATGCACACTTACTCAGCTATTCTTGTAACTCCCCTAGAAGTCAAAGGAGGATTCTGGGAGTTGTAGTTTCAGAACAGCTGGAGTGCTGGAGGTTGCTGATCCCTGACATAGAGGGTATTCAGCATGGCTGTTGGCGCTATTATTACACTATTACTATACTACTATTACCCCTAAAAATGAGAATTTTTCCAGGCTACTTCAACTTTAGAAAAAGGCACCTTTTGTTCTGTTTGTATAATAAATATTGGTCCTTTAACGCATCATTTTTGAATGCTTGTACAGTACAAGCCACTGTTTCTTATGACATTAACGTGTGTGTGTGTTATATATAAATATATATAATATTAATATATATATATATATATATACACACACATATATACATACACACAGTGGAGAAATAAGTATTATCCCCCACTGACTTAAAGTTAATACTAAAAAATAAATGAAACGTCTCATAATTTTAGCCAGCTTTATTTTAACAGTGCCACATAGAATATCAAAAGAAAAACGGAGAAAATTACATGAAATAAGAAATAATTTTCATTTCTTTGAGGGAAATAAGTATTTGATCCCCTAGGAAAACACCATTTAATACTTGGTGGCAAAACCCTTGTTGGCAAGCACAGCAGTCAGACGTTTCTTATAGTTTTTTTATAAGGTTTGCACACACTTCAGGAGTAATTTTGGCCCACTCCTCTCTGCAAATCATCTCCATATCCTTAAGGTTTTGAGGCATGCATTTGGAAACGCGAAGCTTCAGCTCTCTCCATAGATTTTCGATGGGATTGAGGTCAGGAGACTGGCTAGGGCATTCTATGACCTTGATATGCTTCTTATGGAGCCACTCCTTTGTTTCCTTGGCTGTATGTTTTGGGTCTTTGTCGTGCTGAAAGACCCATCCATGACCCATTTTCAGTGCCCTGGTGGAGGCAAGGAGGTTGTCACCCAGGATTTTGCGATACATGGCCCCGTTCATCTTCCTGTCAATGTGGTGAAGTTGGCCTGTGCCCCTTAGAAGAAAAACACCCCCAAAACATAATACTTCCACCACCATGCTTGACGGTGGGGATGGTATTCTTAGGGTCATATTCTGTATTTTTCTTCCTCCAAACACGTCGAGTTGAGTTGAGGCCAAAGGGCTCAATTTTGGTCTCATCTGACCACAGAACCTTTTCCCAGTCTCTCTCGGAGTCATTAATATGTTCATTGGCAAACTTGAGGCGGGCCTGGACGTGAGCCTTCTTGAGCAAAGGAACCTTGCGTGCACTGCAGGATTTTAAACCATTAAGTCTCAGTGTATTACCAATGTTTTTTTTTTGGAGACTGTGGTCCCAGCTGCCTTGAGATCATTACTCAGCTCCTCCCGTGTAGTTCTTGGCTGATTTTTAGCCTTTCTCATGATCAATGAGACTCCACGAGGTGATATCTTGCATGGAGCTCCAGGCCTGGGTCGATTGACAGTAATGTTGTACTTCTTCCACTTCCGAATAATTGCACCAACAGTTGTCACCTTCTCATCCAGCTTCTTACTTATGGCTTTGTAGCCCATTCCAGCCTTGTGTAGGTCAATATTATATATATATATTACAACACAACACACACCAACTAACTATCAACACACTGTGCTCTGTATATATATATGTATGTATGTATATATATATATATATATATATCATATATATATATATATGATAAACAGGGCAGCGATCTCCCCCCATTAATGCATAATTTTTGGATGCTTAGTCCCAACAAACCACAGTTTTTTCTGATAACACCATTTGTATTTAACCCTTTTGGCACCCTGCCATTTTTTACCTTCCTGACCCTGCCTATTATAATCTGACGTGTCATTTTATGTGGTAACTAGCAGAAGGCCCCAGCTTCCCCCGGGTATATTTCATCTATTTCATTTAATGTTTGTGCGTGTGGTTAAAATCTATCGACAGTGACCTCTACAGCACCCCGCCTCCTTAACAGTGACCGCCACAGCCCCCACCCCTTAACACTGACCCCCTTCCCCCCCACAGTGCCCCATCTCCTTAAAATGGGACCTCCACAGCAGCCTACCCCCTTATTCTTGACCTTCACAGCAGCCTGCCCCTTTAACAGTGAGTTCCACAGCATCTCACCCCCTTAACAGTGAGCTCTACAGCACCCACCCCTTAACACTGACCATAGGTTACAGTCCCCTTAACAGACTTCCACCATTCCTGGCCCCCTTGACAGAGACCTCCACAGCAGCCTGCCCCGTTAACATTAACATCCACAGTGCCCTCCCCTTTAACTGTGACCTCCACAGTAGCTACAGTGGCCCCTGGCTTCAGCCAAGAAAGCCAGACCGCACTGGCCATGCCCCCAAACATGAAGTCACGCCCCCGGTCCCCGTGAAGACACAGAAGAGAAGAAGAAGTTCTTGACCTGAAGGTGAGCTAGGGACAGCCAGGTGCTTCTCTCCCCCTCAGTCAGCCACAGGGAGCCATGTTTGCAAGCTCTAGTGACTGACTGGGGGGTGAGAGAAGCCTCAGTCAGTTGGTGCAGCTCATGCTCAGACAGCACAACGCTGCTGTCTGAGCGTGAGCTACTGAAAGGGTGGACATCCCTGTGTCCGTCCAGGCACTGCGTTGGACGGAGCACACGTAGCCAGAAAACCGGACTGTCTGGCCTAAAACCACGTCTGGCCACCCTAACATCAGCCTGTCCCTAGGGTGGCCATAGGTCTGGTTTTAGGCCGGACAGTCCGACTTTCAGACTCCCGGTCCTCTGTCCAGCGCAGGGCCTGGACAGACACAGGGATGTGGACGTGACCTGAACAGGCCATGGGCGTGGTTTAGCAGGACCCGGGGGCGGGCTTTTAAGTCCTTCTTTTGAGGATGGCTAGGATATGCCCCCATTGTCTTATAGGTGCGGCTCCCACCACTGGGACCCGCACCTATACCGAGAACGGAGCCCCAAAAGTGGAGGAGGGCGCACTGCGCATGTGCAGCCGCATTCCATTCATTTCTATGGGGCTGCCGAAAATAGCTGGGTGCTGGCTCAGCTATTTCCGACGGCTACATAGAAATGAATGGGAGTCAGTGTCGCTGAAATTATTTGCTATTGCTGTCATTATGTTCAAGAGCTTTAAAAGGGGAAGGAGACAAAAATTCATAAAAAAAAAATTAAAAAAAGAAGATTTCTAAGTGTCATATATATTTTTCAGGCCAATTGGACCATATCTGATACCGAAAAATAGTTTCAGACAAAACAATAATTTTTGCAGGTGATTACCTGACACAGTCTTCTGTCCATCACTCAGACTGTTGTACCACTCATTCACCTACCAAAAAAAAAATGAAAAAACAAAGTTTCGGTTACATAATTATTACTGTTCCAAAAAAATAAATAAAAAAATGTCCATCATGTTGAAAAAAAAAATATATACTTCGATTATGTTCACCTAGGGGAAAATAGGGATGTGGATGAAGGGAGGGGTTAAAGGGGTTCTCCAAGTTAAATTTATTGATGACCTATCCTCAGGATAGGTCATCAATATTAGATCGGCGGGGGTCTGACACCTGGCACCCCCCGCCAATCAGCTGTTTGAAGAGGAGGCACGCGCCGTACCAGCGCTGCCTCCTCTTCATTGTTTACATCCTAGCCGTAACACGGGTAGTGGCGAGTAGGTGTAATTACACCTAACCGCCCCATTCATTTCATTGGGATGGATCGTTCCTGGGAGCAATCCTTCCCATTGAAATGAATGGGGCAGTTTGGTGTAATTACACCTGCTCTCTGCTACCCATGTTACAGCTAGCATGTAAACAATGAAGAGGAGGCAGCGCTGGCATGGCTCACGCCTCCTCTTCAAACAGCTGATCAGCGGGGGTGCCGGGTGTCGGACCCCCGCCGATCTGATATTGATGTACTATCCTGAGATAAATCATCAATAAATTTAACTTGGAGGACCCCTTTAAATCTTAAAACTTTGTCTGCCCCTATTAAGGACAGAAAAAATTCATGAGGCAAGAGGAAATCAGCCGGCTGTCTGGAAAGGTTCTCGTTCATGCAGCAGGTCATGGTATATAAGTAGCAATAAGTCAGAGCAAATTGACTTGTATTTTCTCTTGAAGACATTTCCCTAGTGGTGTTCTATTCAACTGGTGACTTTTTTTTTGCCTTTGGCCTTTATTTCAAAATGCAGCATGCTGAGACAATGGCGTTCTTTTTCAGGTGTTTTGTGTACAGAGTTTAAATCCATTTAAAGAGGTTCTGTCACCAGTTTCAAGTATATCAAGCTAGAAATATAGGCAGGTAGAGCTCAAAACACATATCACACACATACCTTTATTTCCCTTATTTCAGTTCTGATTACGCTGGAAAATCCACTTTTATAAATATGCTAATGAGGAAACTGAGCACTTGGAGGCGTGCTTATTGCTTCTGTCCACCGCATCTCCAACGCCCTCCAGCCTGTTAGTTCCGCCTTCCGAGTGCAGTGACGTGACGGCACGTGCGCACTAGAGGAAATGGACTTGCAGAGTTCGGTGCTGCAAGTTTAGTGCGCAAGCGCCATCAGACGTGGGAGTGCGCACGCAGGGGATGTCAGCGCTAGACCAGTGAGTCTAGCGCTGTCAATCAACAGATTAAGGGGCGTTTTTTAACTTGCAAGGCGGAACTAACAGGCAGGAGGGCGTTGGAGATACGGTGCACAGAAGCAATAAGCACGCCTCCGAGTGCTCTGTTTCCTCATTAGCATATTTATAAAAGTGGATTTTCCAGCGTAATCAGAACTGAAATAAGGGAAATAAAGATATGTGTGTGATATGCGTTTTCAGCCCTTCCTGCCTATATTTCTATCTTAATATACTTGTAACTGGTGACAGATCCTTTTTGAGGGGACAGTCAAATTCTAAAACCCATTTTTATATTCCCTATTAGAAGTTAATAGAAGGCATCCCCTTCAGGATCCTCACCTTTTGACCACAGTGATTAACCCCTGGAGGAATTGTCCTGCATCACAGAAAATGTGATCCTTCTAAGATGTAGGAATTGAAAAAGCAAAGAACCCCTTTAATTGATAGCCGAAGAATGATGTCATATTTCAGCAACACCAAATATATCAATATCAATGTGTTCCTCCAGCACTAAGGCCTCAAAGTCACTCATTTTGCAGTCTACACTTCTGGAGTTCGTGAACTTACTGAATACTTTAGGTTGCCATCTAATTTCACACATTTAGTTTGCGTAATTGGAGAACCATTTGAGTAATGTGATTCCTTGAAATTTTGTGGGCATGTTTTTCGTGGACTCCTGCAATACAATGCCGGACATTTGTGCAAGTACTTTAGAGGTGGACAACATTACTTCTACTAGATTTATACAGGAATTACCCAGCAACATGGACCTTTAAATGAAATCTACTACGCATAGACCGGTTACAAATATGTCAAACCCAAATTATTATCCATATGCTAGAAAGTCCTAATCAACACTCCAACTAGAATTTAACAGTTGGTGAAACAGTCATTTAATACTAATCCTATCTCCATGTTAAGCCTTCACTAGTGGAAACTTATTACTTATGTATTTATACTGCTTCTATTAACTTGAATTGGAGCTGAATACTTCTGTTTCATGCAGTGAGTTTCCCCCCTTACAGATCGGCAGTGCAGAGGGGCTGTGGACAGCCATGATTTTATCATTTCATTGCTAGCCGGATGAAAGCAAACGGGATTTGGAGCCCTGACCCTTTAAAGGGGTTGTTCATGTTCAGAGATGAACTCCAGATATATCCCCTTCTTCACCTAGACAGCCCCTCTGAGATGAGCATCGGAGCATTTCATGCTCCAATGCTCTCCCTTGCCCTGCGTTGAATCACGCAGGCAAGGGCATTTTCTGCAGATTCGGTGACGTACCAGGTCTCTGCTAGATGGAGGCTTCCGCCTAGCAGTGTTCCCGGTGGCGTCACTACCACTAATGGGCAGGCTTTAGCACTGTCCTAGCTTGTAAAACAGGCCCTTGCCCTACGCCATAAAATGCTCTGAAGTTCATCTCAAAGGGGGCTGCCTGGGTGAAAAAGGGGATATGTCCGGTTTCAGCTCTGAACCTAGACAACCCCTTTAATTATTACATTTTTGGACCTACAGTACAGAACAAAAGTTTGGACACACCTTCTCATTCAAAGAGTTTTCTGTATTTTCATGACTATGAAAATTGTAGATTCACACTGAAGGCATCAAAACTATGAATTAACACATGTGGAATTATATACTTAACAAAAAAGTGTGAAACAACAGAAAATATGTCTTATATTCTATGTTCTTCAAAGTAGCCACCTTTTACTTTGATTACTGCTTTGCACACTCTTGGCATTCTCTTGATGAGCTTCAAGAGGTAGTCAACTGAAATGGTATTCCAACAGTCTTGAAGGAGTTCCCAGAGATGCTTAGCACTTGTTGGCCTTTTTGCCTTCACTCTGCGGTCCAGCTCACCCCAAACCATCTCGATTGGGTTTAGGTCTGGTGACTGTGGAGGCCTGGTCATCTGGCGTAGCAACCCATCACTCTCCTTCTTGGTCAAATAGCCCTTACACAGCCTGGAGGTGTGTTTGGGGTCATTGTCCTGTTGACAAATAAATGATGGTCCAACTAAACGCAAACCGGATGGAATAGCATGCTGCTGCAAGATGCTGTGGTAGCCATGCTGGTTCAGTACGCCTTCAATTTTGAATAAATTCCCAACAGTGTCACCAGCAAAGCACCCCCACAGCATCACACCTCCTCCTCCATGCTTCACGGTGGGAACCAAGCATGTAGAGTCCATCCGTTCACCTTTTCTGCGTCGCACAAAGACACGGTGATTGGAACCAAAGATCTCAAATTTGGACTCATCAGACCAAAGCACAGATTTCCACTAGTCTAATGTCCATTCCTTGTCTTCTTTAGCCCAAACAAGTCTCTTTTGCCTGTTGCCTGTCCTTAGCAGTGGTTTCCTAGCAGCTATTTTAGCATGAAGGCCTGCTGCACACAGTCTCCTCTTAACAGTTGTTGTAGAGATGTGTCTGCCGCTAGAATTCTGTGTGGCATTGACCTGGTCTCTAATCTGAGCTGCTGTTAACCAGAGATTTCTGAGGCTGGTGACTTGGATGAACTTATCCTCCGCAGCAGAGGTGACTCTTGGTCTTCCTTTCCTGGGGCGGTCCTTATGTGAGCCAGTTTCTTTGTAGTGCTTGATGTTTTTTGCGACTGCACTTGGGGACACTTTCAAAGTTTTCCCAATTTTTCGGACTGACTGACCTTCATTTCTTAAAGTAATGATGGCCACTTCGTTTTTCTTTACTTAGCTGCTTTTTTCTTGCCATAATACAAATTCTAACAGTCTATTCAGTAGGACTATAAGCTGTGTATCCACCTGACTTCTGCCCAACACAACTAATGGTCCCAACCCCATTTATAAGGCAAGAAATCCCACTTATTAAACCTGACAGGGCACACCTGTGAAGTGAAAACCATTTCAGGTGACTACCTCTTGAAGCTCATCAAGAGAATGCCAAGAGTGTGCAAAGCAGTAATCAAAGCAAAAGGTGGCTACTTTGAAGAACCTAGATTATAAGACATATTTTCAGTTGTTTCACACTTTTTTGTTAAGTATATAAATCCACATGTGTTAATTCATAGCTTTGATGCCTTCAGTGTGAATCTACAATTTTCATAGTCATGAAAATACAGAAAACTCTTTGAATGGGAAGGTGTGTCCAAACTTTTGGTCTGTACTGTATGTTTACAATAATAAAAGTTGGGGTCACTGAGCTGGCATTATTGTCATTTATTGCCATATTGGGGGTACGGTTTATGTTGTCAGTGTGGAATGGCAGGACTATATGATCTAAAATGGACCGTATCTGAACTTAAGAGCAATTTGAGGGCTCTGTTTTTTCAAATATACCACCTGAAAATGTCCCATTTTGCTCATTGTATTGAAATTGGTAAAAGTTACATCAGAATCCACATGTAAAAAATGTGTTTTTCTGACATAGCTAAGAATCAGTAAAGTGTGAGCATGACCTATTATAATATTTCAAAAATTATGCTGCAGTTTGACCATTTCCTTGATGGCTCCTTGACCTGAGTGGGATTTCTTCAGGTCTGTTACTGAACAAGTACCCCCACTGAATAGATCGTCTAACTACTTTTTTTCAAGTCAATAAAACTAGAACTGTACCTGCTTCCTGAAGTCCCCATGTTTGGCTGGACGCAGCTTTTCCAGCCAGTCGGCTCGAATGTCATCTAGATAATTCTTCATTCGATTTTTTAAGGACTCATATTGCCAGATTGCAGCAGCTCCAAAAGAACAACCTGAAAACTGGCCACAGGACCATTAAAGAGGTGAAGCTGTAAGTGAAACCAGGAAAAAAGACCACAGCCTATTAAATGTCATCCCTGCCCCTGTAAGCCCTGAGGGGTGATAAAACAGCTATCCCTGTAACCCCATTCAAGGAAGTGATGAAGGAGCTATTCTGCATTAAGATAACCATTTCATTTTACTGTATTTGGTGCACAGGAGTTAAAATTAAAAGGGCTGTCTGCTTTATTTACACTGATGACCTATCCTCAGAATAGGTCATCAATATCAGATCAGCTGTTTGAAGAGAAGACCACGTTCCTACCAGCACAGCCTTCTCTTCAATGTTTATCTGCTCTCCATCAGAACTGCAGTGGTGAGCAGGTGTAATTACACCTAAAACGTCCCATTCACTTCAATGGGACAGCTCCTTCCAATTCACTTGCTACAGGACATCTGATGAGATGTGGAAGTACTTTAAATATACACATTTAACAGGATACATTAGGAATATTTTAATAATTTAAAAAGAATAGAAGTCTTTGTAGGACAGTTTGGTACAGTTATATAAATCAGAACTACAACCCCAATTCCAAAAAAGTCAGGACACTGTAGAAATAAATGTAAATAAAAACAGAATGCAGTGATTTGGAAATCTCAGAGACTCATATTTTAATCACAATAAAATGTTACACAATTTGAGAAACATCACAATAAAATGTTACATTGAGAAACATTATTCTGAAACTGTACCACAATTATTAGACACAGTTTTTCGCAGACTGGTGAACCTCTGTCCCTGTTTGCTTTTGAGACTCTGCCAGATCTGATATGCTCTTTATATACCCAGTCTTGTAAGTTAGTTACTGGTATTTATTAGGACCACTTACTTTTCCATTCTTTTGTTGTCCCTGTCCCAACTTTTTTGACATGTGTTGATGCCATCAAGTACCAGGGCAGTTTCTAGGGAATTTTACCAACAGGGCGAACATTAAAAAGCGCCCCCTTCCCACCAATCAAATAACACTGACCTAAACAATGTTGCATAGCATGCACAGCTCAGTAGCCAGAACAATGAACAGGCTCAGATGACCACCCTCATGCTCAGATCACCGCCCCATGCTCAGATGACCACCCATGCTCAGATCACCGCCCCATGCCCAGATCACCGCTCTTCCTCAGATCGCCGCCCTCATGCTCAGATCGCCGCCCTCATGCTCAGATCGCCGCCCTCATGCTCAGATCGCCGCCCTCATGCTCAGATCACTGCCCATGCTAAGATGACACCCTCATGCTCAGATGACGCCCTTATGTTCAGATGACCGCCCACGCTCAGATGACGGTCGGTCCATGTTCAGATGACACCACCCCCCATGCTGAGATCATGTGGGTGGGGGGGGGTGATTTGACAAAGGGGAGATCTGATCATGGAGTGCCTGATTTTAATGTGTGAGGTGAGCACTGAGGAGGGGTATGGGGGTTATTTTGAGGGGTCTGATGAGGATTTGGGGGTCTTATCATACTACCTTCCCCCCAGATCAGTATTTTAATAACAAAAATACCCACAGAGGACCTTGGCGCTTTTTCCTCAGTTAGGTCATAGTTGAAAGCGCAGCTAGGAGGAGCCAGGAAGGAAAGCTGGCCTCCCCTGTAATCCCCTGCCACTGCCAGCCAGAGGTAAATTAAAGCAGACTCAGCGCTTCCCTGCCAGCCGGCTGAGCCGGAGAGGTAATATGATTAGCAGAGGCGTAGCTAGAGGTTCAGCACGGGGGGGGGGGGGGAACGGGACATACTTGAGTGGGCCCTCCCACTTAGTGGCTTCCCAAACGCACGTTTCCAACTTCACAGGCACATATTACTAGTTGTGGTTATAATGTATTAGAAAGATATCTGTATAAACTGCTAGCTCATCTATGCTGTTAAGTACAGTACAACAGACTTTCTACATACCCTAGTCTAAATATTCTACCACATAATGCAGTAAAATATAGGAGTAATAGGAGTAAAAAACAAGGGGACTCCTACGTTAAAGGAAACCTGTCTCCAGTTTTTACATAACTAAACTAACAGTCCCCTGCCCTCATCAGACCTCAGATCAGCTTAATGTGCCCCCATCAGACCTCAGATCAGCATATTGTGCCCCATCAGACCCCAGATCAGCAGAATGTGCCCCCATCAGACCTCAGATCATCAGAATGTGCCCCCATCAGACCTCAGATTAGCGTATTGTGCCCCCATCAGACCTCAGATCAGCTTAATGTGCCCCCATCAGACCTCAGATCAGCAGAATGTGCCCCCATCAGATCTCAGATCAGCGTATTGTGCCCCCATCAGACCCCAGATCAGCAGAATGTGCCCCCATCAGACCTCAGATCATCAGAATGTGCCCCCATCAGACCTCAGATCATCAGAATGTGCCTCCATCAGACCTCAGATTATCAGAATGTGCCCCTATCAGACCTCAGATCATCAGAATGTGCCCCCATCAGATCTCAGATAAGCGTATTGTGCCCCATCAGACCTCAGATCATCAGAATGTGCCCCCATCAGATCTCAGATCAGCGTATTGTGCCCCCATCAGACCTCAGATCATCAGAATGTGCCCCCATCAGACCTCAGATCAGCAGAATGTGCCCCCATCAGACCTCAGATCAGCAGAATGTGCCCCCATCAGACCTCAGATCAGCGTATTGTGCCGCCATCAGATCTCAGATCAGCGTATTGTGCCACCATCAGACCTCAGATCATCAGAATGTGCCCCCATCAGACGTCAGATCAGCAGAATGTGCCCCCATCAGACCTCAGATCATCAGAATGTGCCCCCATCAGACCTCAGATCATCAGAATGTGCCTCAATCAGACCTCAGATCATCAGAATGTGCCTCCATCAGACCTCAGATTATCAGAATGTGCCCCTATCAGACCTCAGATCAGCAGAATGTGCCCCATCAAACCTCAGATCAGCGTATTGTTCCCCCATCAGATCTCAGATCAGCGTATTGTGCCACCATCAGACCTCAGATCAGCAGAATGTGCCCCTATCAGACCTCAGATCATCAGAATGTGCCCCCATCAGACCTCAGATCAGCAGAATGTGCCCCATTCAGACCTCAGATCAGTGTATTGTGCCCCCATCAGACCTCAGATCAGCGTATTGTGCCCCCATCAGGCCTTAGATCATCAGAATGTGCCGCCATCAGACCTCAGATCAGCGTATTGTGCCGCCATCAGACCTCAGATCAGCCTACTGTGCCCCCGTATTTTTCGCTTTATAAAATGCACTTTTTAGCAAGAAAAAAAATCTTGCTAAAAAGTGCTTGCATCTTATAAATGGCGGTCAGGGAGATCCAGCATGTCCAGGCCCCCTGACTGCTTCCTTGATCCCACAGAGCACACATTTAGCACTTTACCCGATCAGTGAGATAGATATGCATCTGCACACACTTCTCTCTCCTTGCCGACACCGATCTCTGATCAGCAGCAGCAGGAGAGCGCAGGGGGAGGAGGGTCCTATGCTATACTGAAAGGACCTTGGTTGATGTCATCAATGGAAGGAGCCAGAAAAGAAGAACTATACAGCCGGCACTAGTGCAGAGCAATGTGTTTTTACTGAAGGTGATAAGTGTGAATGTGTGTGAAGCAGATGTGTGTGTGTGAAGCAGACCTGTGTGTGTACGTGTCACAGATAAATACTTAAAAATAATATAGCAGAACAAAAAGCATGGCAGGACACAAGAGAGCAATGAGACACATTTATTTGGATAGGTACATTTAATGAGGTGACCCAATGCACCATTGCTGATTGTTACAATGGTCAGCACATGACACACTAAGGGTAACAGGAGCTGAACAACCTATTTCACCCTATGCAACACCCTTAAGTTATTGACCTTGAAAACTTCACTTCTATAAAACACCAGTAAACCACACTCCCTTCAAAGAGCACCTAGAAAATATTTTGTCTAATTTTCTGTTGTCCAAAGCTGGGATGCGTCTTATAGTCAGGGCAGCAAAACGTATGTTAATTTTCTTTCATGAAATGGTAAAATATCTCACTTTGAGTATCAAATATGTGTTTTACGATCTGCTGTGAATAAAATACAGTATGGGTCTATGTGATTTGCAAATCACTGCATCCTGTTTTATTTACATTTTACTTTTTGGAATTAGGATAGTATATTTCACCACAAAAAGTGTGTTTTTCTATAAAAAAAACAACAACACAAAAGTGGAAATTAACACCTTAACGACCTAGGACGAGAATGCTCATCCTAATATGGCGTTACTTAACGCCCTAGGACGAGCATTCTCGTCCTAGGGTTAAGGTGCTGCTGCTGCCCGCTGCCGCAATCTGCAGCAGGGGCCCGGCTGATACTAACAGCCGGGCCTCTGCTGTATCCGCCAGCACCGGTGATTACACCGATGCCGCGGATTAACCCCTTGTATGCCGCGGTCACGCTGACCGCGGCATACAAGGCAATTGCGGCAGCTGTTAAAGCCATCGGGTCCCCGTGAGGCGGTGGGGGGGGCCCCCGATGGCGGAGATGGAAGCCCCGATGCCTTGCCCAGAGGCATCGGGACTCCCATCTACAGAAGCCCAGGAGACCCAGCCACAGCGCTGGGTCTCCTAGGCAACGGTCAGCGTCTCACAGATGTATTGTGCTGCATTCAATCAGGGATCAGACCCTGAAATGTTAAAGTCCCTTACTGGGACATAAAAGAAATGTTAAAAAAAGAAAAAAAGTTAAATAAAAGTGTTTTAACAAAATAAAAATAAAAAAAAAAGCCTCTTCCCCATAAAGAAACACATAATAGAAAAAAAAAAAAAAAAAAAAAATATATATATATATATATATATATATATATATATATATATACACATATTAGGTATCGCCACGTCCGTAAAAAACCTGCTTTATTAAAATATCACATGATCCAGCCCGCCTGGTCAACACCGTAAAAAATAAAAACTGTCTAAAAAAAGTCATTTTTGGTCACATTTCATCACAAAAAATGTAATACCATGCGATCAAAAAAGCGTATGCCCCCAAAAATAGTACCAATCCAACCGTCATCACATCCCGCAAAAAATGAGCCCCTACCCGAGACAATCGCCCAAAAAATAAAAAAACTACAGCTCTGACTATGGAGACCCTAAAACATGATTTTTTTGGTTTCAAAAATGATATTATTGTGTAAAACTTAAATAAATAAAAATAAGTATACATGTTAGGTATCGCCACGTCCGTAAAAATCTGCTCTACAAAAATATAGCATGATCTCTCCCCTCAGGTGAACACTGTAAAAAAATAAAAACTGTCTAAAAAAAGCCATTTTTTGTCACATTTCATCACAAAAAATGTAATACCAAGCGATCAAAAAAGCGTATGCCCCCAAAAATAGTGCCAATCTAATTGTCATCTCATCCCGCAAAAAATGAGCCCCTACCTGAGACAATCGCCCAAAAAATAAAACTACAGCTCTCTGACTATGGAGACACTAAAATGTGATTTTTTTTTTTTGTGCTTCAAAAATATTGTGTAAAACTTAAATAAATAAAAAAAAGTATACATATTAGATATTGCCGCGTCCGTAACGACCTGCTCTATAAAAATATCACATGATCTAACCTGTCAGATGAATGTTGTAAATAACAAAAAATAAAAACAATGCCAAAACTGCTAGTTTTTGTTACCTTGCCTCACAAAAAGTGTAATATAGAGCTACCAAAAATCATATGTACCCTAAAATAGCACTAACCAACTGCCAACTTATCCTGTAGTTTCCAAAATGGGGTCAGTTTTTTGGAGTTTCCTACTCTAGGGGTGCATCAAATGTGACATGGCAACTTAAACTTTTTCCTGTGAAATCTGCCCTGGCGTTCCTTTCCTTCTGCGCCCTGCCGTGTGCCTGTACAGCAGTTTACGATGACAAATGGGGCATTTCTGTAAACTACAGAATCAGGGTAATAATTACTGAGTTTTGTTTGGCAGTTAACCCTTGCTTTATTCTCAGAATAAAATGATTCATATGGAAAATCTGTCAAAAAAGTGAAATTTGGAAATTTTGGCTACATTTTTCTTTAATTCTTGTGGAACACCTAAAGGGTTAATAACGTTTGTAAAATCAGTTTTGAATACCTTGAGGGGTGTAGTTTCTAAAATGGGGTCATTTTTGGGTGGTTTCTATGATGGAAGCCTCACAAAGTGACTTCAAACCTGAACTGGTCCTTAAAAAGTGGGTTTTGGAAATTTTGTGAAAAATTTCGAGATTTGCTTCTAAATTTCTAAGCCTTATAACGTCCCAAAAAAATAAAATGTAATTTTCAAAGTGATCCAAACCTGAAGTAGACACATAGGGAATGTAAAGTAATAACTATTTTTGGAGGCATTACTATGTATTTTAAAAGTAGAGAAATTGACATTTGGAAATTTGCAAATTTTTCAAAATTTTTGGTAAATCTGGTATTTTTTTTTATAAATAAGAAAAATTAAATATTTTGACTCAAATTTACCACTGTCATGAAGTACAATAAGTGACAAGAAAACAATCTCAGAATGGCCTGGATAAGTAAAAGCGTTCTAAAGTTATCACCACACAAAGTGAGACATGTCAGATTTGCTAAAAATGGCCTGGTCCTTAAGGTGAAAAATGGCAGGGTCCTTAAGGGGTTAAGCTACATATTTGTTTTTGTATGCCTCCTTTATTTAGGACTTAAGAACTTATAAATAAACCAATGTTATTAGCAAATGGCAGATGAAATGAACTTGTCATGCAGTCTAATGTCATGAAAACATTCAGCATCGCACGCTAATCAATTATTCAAATGGTAATGTAATATACATACCCCAACAGTGAATAGAAATGGTTTGTACAGCTTTTTCAGTATGCTGATACGAGAAAAGTGAGCAGGTTCTGCAATGGGATTTCTTGACCCATTGTGCCTCCAAGCCTCTGCTTCGGCTCTTTCAGTCTTTCTTGAAACTTTTCTGAACCAACGCCTTTGTTCAATAAAAATCCTATTAATGCAAAAATTGGAAAGGAAGATTACCAGAGCTGTATGATTACTGATTGTAGTCATTAAAGGGGACTTCTGAGATATTTTAACTGATCCTCTGGATAAGGCATCAGTATCTGATCAGAAAGGTCCAACAACTGGGACCCCCGCCAATCAGCTGTTTGAGAAGGCACTGGCGTTCACACTAGTGCCAAGGCCTTCTCTCAGTTCACCAAGCACAGCATCTATGCTTGGTATTGCAGCTTAGCCCCATTCACTGAGCCTGAGCTGCGCCTAGGCCATGTGAGTGATGAACGTGACGTCACATAGCCTAGTCAAAGTTGTGAGAAGTTTGTGGCACTACTACGAGTGCAGATGCCTTCTCAAGCAACTGATCGGCGGGGTCGCGGGTGTCAGACCCCCCACCAATCAGATACTGATGACCTATCCAGAGGATAGGTAATTAGTTAAAATATCTCGGAAAACCCCTTTAAACCTTTCCTGCCAATGCTACATATAATAATGGGCTAATGGAACGGTTCCCATGCCAGAAGCTTGTTAATTTATATACTGCCTTCAATGGCACACCATTTTCCTTCTGATCTACACTGATATATAATAATGCAATAATGAGCTCATGGTCATCAAAAAACCCTAAACACAGAAGCTACTATCTCTCCATTTGGGTGGATGTTAGGGAACGCAATGATGTCACAAATGACCTAGGGATTATATGTGTAGCGGGTGTTTGCAGACAGTAAACAAGGAACAATGGTGTCTGTCAAATATCAATATTACCACAAGAAGAATTAAATGTTGATAAAGCCCCTGGCCTAGAAGGTAAATGCAAATCTGGATGCAGGTCATGCCGCAGATGGGATATCTGGATTTAGAAAAGGCATTTCATGCGCTTCCTACCCGACAATGGCCTGCCCTTTAGGCCTAATTCTCTTTAATCTCTTTATCAATGATCTTGTGGATGGGATTGTGGGATACGTAGGATACTTAACCAAAAAACCTAGATAAGCTGGTTGCATGGGTAAGAACAAGGCAGATTAATTTTAATATTGATAAATGTAGGGTAAAGCAACTGGGCCGAAGTAAGGTATGGCTGCACGCACATTAAATGGAATAAAACTGGGGCCAACAGAACAAGAAAAGGACTTGGGTATTCTGGTTATAAGAAAGCTAAAGAGCAGTACTCAGTCATGTAGCATCTGCATAAGAAAATAAGATTTAAAGGGGTTGTCTGGGTTCAGAGCTGAACCCGGACATACCCTTAATTTCACCCAGGCAGCCTGCCTGATTAGAGCATCGGAGCATCTCATCATCTCTAATTAGCGCAGGGCAAAGGCATTTTGCCTGGTTCCTGTGACGAAACGGGCTCTGCCAGGCAGAGGCTTCCGCGCAGCAGTGAGCCCGGTGACGTCATTGGCACTAATGAGCGGGCTTTAGTGCTACCCTAGCCAGTGAAATGGCTAGGGCAGCGCTAAAGCCGGCCCATTAGAGCTGGTGACGTCACCGAACACACTGCTGGGTGGAAGCCTCTGCCCGTCAGTGTGTATTATGTAAACAAAAGAGCCCGATGAGATGCTCCGATGCTAACATCAGGCAGGCTGCCTGGGTGAAATTAAGGGTATGTCCGGGTTCAGCTCGGAACCCGGACATCCCCTTTAAGGTAAATAAAAAGAAAGATAAAAACCTGTGATCCCAATGTAATATTACCCCTTTATAAATCCCTTGTTAGACCATATCTTGAATATAGGATTCAGTTTTGGGTTCCATATAGTATAAAAAATACAAAATATAAAAATGGCTTGTTCATCTTAGAAAATTGATGGCTTGGAGGTTATGTGTTGTCAATACAAAGAACTGACACATGATTTATTCATTCCAGGGACCTTACAAAAGACCAGGGGACATTCATTGTATGGAGGAAAGGCAATCAATACAGGAAAGGACTCTTTACATTAAGAGTAGTCAAACAATGGAATTCCCTACCTAACAGGCAGTAATGGCAGACACTACGTCAGCATTTTAAAAAAAAATTCTTATGTAATGGCAAATGGAATTGAGCGTTACAGAGCTATGAAAATGTTTGAGCACCCCTGTTCAAAATTACTGTTACTGTGAACAGTTAAGCAAGTTGAAGATGAAATGATCTCCAAAAGGCATAAAGTTAAATATGTCACATTCTCTTTGTACTTTAAGAATCATCAATATTTGTCATCAATGTACAAAAGCTGTGTCTAAGGACCATTTTACACAGGTCAAGGGTGAGCCAAATATTGGGAATGAATGTCTGTACGAACACTCGTTATTGATAACTCCCCAGTGTGACAATCAAACGACTGCACGTTCGCTAATAAAACTCAACAGTCATACTGTAAATATTCCACTCTATCAGTCTAGTAGACATTTCTGTGAATGGTCAACATGTAATGTCTTATTTCCCTTGTAGTGAGAGGGAGCTGAGCTGCAGTAACCAGACAAGGCAACTACACAGAGGATTGAGCCATGTTTCTGGCTCAGTTCTGTGTGTTGGGTCCAGCACTGCCACCAAGAGCTGATTAGTGGGGATGCCAGTTGTTGGACCACTACCGATCTAACACTGATGACCTAAGCAAAGGATAGATCATCACTGTCTATAACTCAGAAAACCCATTTAAGTAAAAGATGATACACTTAAAGCTGCAACAAGTATCTTGTTTTCGCCGTTTCAGTGACGTCATGCATTACATAATGTAAATGTATTTGTCAACACTGAATTAGAGAATTCATTTGGGGGGTAAATATTATTTATTGAACAAACTACCTCAAACAAAACAGGATAAGGTATTTTGTAACCATTTTTCCCTAAATAAGGGAATGCTCACACAGCAAATTGTTGGAAAATCCATGGCAGAAACACAAAGATGACCCTAGGATTTCTGCAATGGAATTGAAGTTTGTCATGCTGTGGATCTGACTGCCGATTAGCTAGAAGACTAAGAAATAAATAACAAAAACAATCAGGCTCAATGCACACATTCAGCATTACAGCAGCTTTTGAAAGCAGCTCTGTCACCAGATCACCCCTAGCCTGGTAGGGGTTATCCTGCAGTTTAAAATAATACCTTTCTCCTCACTGTCGGCACCACAGTTATTGATAAAATCGACGTCTAGTCATACTCTAGCGCTTTCAATCAAGTCGATAGGCGTCGCATAGTGGTGATCTTACTGAAAAATATCGCCTCCGGGTGCTCAAAATTGCCTGCCAGCAAAGGAATAAAGTATGATTTTATCAACAACCGTGGCGCCGACAGTGAGGAGAAAGTAATTTTTTTTCTTTCTAAATCTGTTTGTTTTATCATCACAACAATATACTAATACAATGCAATAAAACCAATAGCATGATACAGACATTGGTAAACAGAAATGTCAAGAACATTGTCCCCTTCCCCTAATCCTGTGCGCAACCCCCAAGAGAATGCCTCCTCAGGGAGACCTTCAAGTGTTAGTCGGAGTCTGAAGAGGTGTGCGTCCACGTAAGACCTTATACAAGTACCATGTGGTATGCTCAAAATGTGAAATAAGTTTAGACCTAATGGAAGTGGAAAGAGTATTCATGAATAAAGACCGAAAGTTATTATTTTAAACTGCAGGATCAGTCCTATCAGGCTATGTGCCTGGTTTAATAGTGGTGATCTGGTGACAGAGGCGCTTTAAAGCCAGGAGGGGACGGTAATTAGAGGGGAAGTAGCTCTAGTTCTAAAAACTACATCAAAACTATACCAAAACTGTATGTGTGGATCTAGTATTTGAATGATGCATTGTAAAAGCTTAAATTTGTTTACTTATTTTAAAGAGTCATTGTAATTTTTGCACAATTTAATTTAATAGAGAATGGTATAATTAGATCATTTCTGAATCACTTCATTTAAAAAATCTGGCATAATCCATCTGAAAAAAAGATTGTTCACTGGAAATGGGGGCATGTCAGAGCTAGCTGAGATACTAAGCCTGATGGAAGAACTGTTTCTACACTTCTGAAGAGCAGAGAAGCTCCTGTGTGTCTGTGAGTGTGATCCCCCTCCTTATCAGCTTTCTGAGCTCCCTAGAAGAAAGCAAACATAGTGGGAGGTAAGGAAAGTGAGGTCACTGCACACAGTGCTGGTATGAGCATTGCTTCCTCTTCAGGATTACACTGCACGTCATCTTGCTTGCAGTGGCTGCGAGCTGCAATTACGAGTGCTTGTCCAATTCACCTGACTGGAACAAGGACTTGTAATTATACTGCGCTACCAAGACTTCTGAATCAAAGTGCAGTGTAATCTTTAAATGGAAGGAGAGCTCGCACGAGTGCTGCCTCCTCTTCAAACAACTGATCTGCAGGGGTGCCAGGAGTCAGACCCCCACCAATCAGATATTGGTGACCTATCCTGAGGATAGGTCATCAATATGTACTTGCTGCAAAACTCTTAACAAATAGACAAGTGGTGCTTAAAAAGAAGCATATTTACACAATAAAAAGGAAGAGATTATATATTTCAAGTCTATTTAAGAGAGAACAAGATGTGTCTGAAGCTTGTAATATTTTTATATGCCGTATCCATTATGGAAGCGCTCACTTGTATGTTTTAGCTGCGGCACCCCCATCAGACCTCAGATCAGCCCACCCAGCCCCATAACAATAAAATAAAAACGTCTCTTACCTGTCCTGCGCCGCGGCTCCGCTCCGGGTCCGGCGCTCCTCTGGCTTCCCGGGCCGGCGCTGCACTGTCCTGACTGTGTACAGCGTCAGGACTTAGTATGCGCAATATGACTTGACACTGCACGCAGTCAGGTGACAGTGCAGCGCCGGCCTTAGAAGCCAGAGGAGCGCCGGACCCGGAGCGGAGCAGGACAGGTAAGAGAGGTTTTTATTTTATTGTTACGGGGCTGGGTGGACTGATCTGAGGTCTGATGGGGGCACACTGGGCTGATCTGAGGTCTGATGGGGGCACACTGGGCGTCTTATCTTCGGGTGCGTCTTATAAAGCAAAACATACGGTAACCCCTGGAAGGGATTTATAAGAGCAATTAATGCTACAGTGGATGGTCATCAGTAAGAAGAAAGGAAGAAAGAGAGAAAGGAAAAGTATTAAGCTAAGATTCAACTACTCCAGTGGATCTCCTGAGAGGAGTGCCATCCCAGAGTGATCGTCCTAAAAACATCCTGCTAGTCCTTCTCTTCATGAACTTTTAACTAGACGATACTGCCGGTTGTTGGAGGTCTAAACCAAGTCTAGATTAACAGAAGAGTGAGTAAACTGTTACACCCCTGAAGGCTAAGCTGCTTCTGGACAGTGATGAATAAGGCCATACAGAATATTATCCATTTAATGCTGAAGGGAGAGTTACTACTTAAGTTATTGTAAAAAAAATACAAGTCTTTCCTGTGTCATCAAGTGCACTTACAGCAGTGCTCCAGATGGCGACCAAAATGGTCGCCAATGCGACTTGGAATTGCAAAATGGCAACAAGACTTTGTAGCCTTGTCTCCATTTGCGCCTAGACCCCCCGCTGCTCTGCCTCTTTAAGAAAAGCCTTTCATCCAGCAGACGCACGTTACAGACATCTGCTGGGTGAAGATCCGCCCCTCACACTACCCGGCATAGAGGGTGGGCGTGGCTTGGGTTTCTGCATCTTGGGCTCCCGTCTCCTGCTATGGGGCCCGTAGGGAAGGGGGCGCGGCTGTGGATGGAAGGCCCACCCCCTAATTATACTAAATAAAGCCTTCCTGAGTCCCTGCCTGGTGCTTGGGCCCTGTCTTCGGCTTCCCCGCTTCCCTTGTGTGCCGGTGGGAAGGCGTGCGGGCCCCTTCATCCTCCCTCACTCTTTGCCCTGCCCGCAGTCACAGCCCTCAGTCAGCCTAGAGCGCCCTGTCTGCAGCGCACACAGAAGGGAAACTTTAGCAGACGCGCCACGAAACTGCTTCTGCTGCTGCCTGCCCCAACTTTTGCCTGACCAGACTGTGACTGGGGGAAAGTCTCACCCCCAGAAACCAGTCACCCTCACCTGTGCTGCAGAGAGAGGGGCTCAACCTCCGTGATCCATGTAAAGATCTGCCCTGGCCTGCCTGCTGCTCTGCCACACAGCAAGCACAGTAAGTGAGCACAGCAGCGCACTGCAACTCTAAATTAAAAGTTTATGGGTTGGGGGACCCTGTCTATTACCCAGAACATGCACCCCTATTGGAATGTGCATGAAGAGACCTTGAGTAATTTCATGAGGGCAGTATCCATTAAAAGCAGCACGCAGGCACAGTTCATAAGGGGAGGGGGGCTATGGTGGCAATGGCACAATATTAAGACTCAGGTGGAGGCACTGCGTCACTGAAGAAGAACAAATATGAAAAACGTCCCTATAAGTTAGAGAATTAGTTAAGGGCTGTTACATATATATTCAAAATTTTTGATCTCATATACCAGAGTTACAGACAAGGCCGTGTTTGAAAAAGGGTGTCATGCTAACATATTAAATAGGATTACAGAGAACCATGTATATGGATTTAGTGTCTTTGTACATGCAGGGACATAGTTAGGAAAGGCTATTAGGTCCTGTGCCCTAAGTGCTGGGGGGGTGACAATAAGCCAAATTTCATTGGCCAGGGTATTTAAATATAGGAATGGGATTTGAATTTGACAAGGGCAGCATCTGTGTGGATTAAGTACAGTATGTTCTCCCCGTGTTTGTGCATGTTTCCTCTAGGTACTCTGAGAAACTCTCATACTCCAAAAACATACTAAGAGGCTAAGTAAACCATAGGAAACCATGAGATCCACACTATGTAGAAAGAGCAGTGCGAGTGATTACAATCTCTCTACAGCACTATGAAATATTTTGTCGCTCTGCAGTGTTCCCACTGTCTGTGGTTAAACTGTTAATGTCACTGTTTTTCATGTATTGTGTGTCCCATGGCCTGTGTATGGAGTGGGAGATTCACTAGTTATAGTAGCTAGGCAGGGCTGGCACCACCACTACCTCTGAGAGCAAATTGCTTTAGTGTAGGTAAAGCTGTAATCAAGAAAACAAGGGAGCAGTGCTTAAAAGGGACGATTCGTTCCCCTGAGTATAACAAAAGAAAAGAGACAATTTGTGTGCCTGCCCTTGAGAGAAAAATACTGGATCTTACATATTTTGCATAGCGGCCACAAAGGAGCAATGCAAAACATTTGTCAGAGAAAGGTAACGCACTTACATTCAAGCTACACATCTCTGCTTGAGGAGGGAGCAAACAGGCTTCAGGTTCCCCATCATATAAAAAGGACAGAAAGAGCCCTATGTATGAGACTATATTCCACTATATAAAAATACAAACAGTGGTCGCACTCCGTTTTTCCAGAAGAGTAAAAAAAAAACACTCCTCTGACCATTTTTGAGGAGTATTTTTACCCGAGGACAAGTACGAAAGTTGTGGTAATTCAAATACATAATACGTCGGCCTACACTTGCTCACATCTGTGTTTGGAGCCTCTGTTGCAGATTCTGTCGAAAGACCAGACAAAAAAGCCTTATATGCAGGACTTTTTTGTCTGTTAAAAAGACAGATCCTGTACGGAACCTGAACAGACTCCATCATAGTCGGTGGAGTCTGTTTGCTTTTTTCCCTGTCAATTAGGCCTACATGTTTGTTTTTTTTTGCTGAACTCAAGGATGGAAAAAACGTGGAACACTACGCTTTTACATCCTGCAGAGTTCTGCAAAAGAAGTATTTTTTTTTTTTTTTTTTACAATGGAACTCCATTGTGATGGATGCCACAGTATGGCATCTGTCTGAGGCGTCAGTTAATGTATACGGTTTTTGCGTACGTTCATCTAACGGAGCAGAACAACAGAAATAAATATCGCTGGTGTGAACGGGGCCTAAGAGGTGGATATTTATCTAAATACCATTAGGCAATTATAGCCAAGTGATAAAGTCCAGTCCAGTATAGCAGAATTAACCCTGTACTTTATCATTTGGCTATAATAGCCTGCCTGCATTCACTATACACTGCACTACATACATCAGTGTGTGATGTGTGTGGTGTAGCGTATGGTGCATATGGTGCAGTGATGATTACACACTGCTGTCACCTTGATGTCCGGGGCTGTTTGTCACCTCTGAGGAGTCGCCATGCTACCCGGGGGCCTTGTCCAGGGCGTCCGCTCTCCTTACTGTAGAAACTCCGGGGAGCCGGCCCCTCCTCCTTCCATCTCCCGATGGCTTCCCCTGCTGCAGGGTGCTGTTTCGTTCCAGCGCGCCCAAACCAACCAATAGAAAAGCTCCTTACTGTACGGAGCCTTGCGATTGGTTATTTCAGGCACAGGCAGCATCTCTGCCGTTCACAACACGCCGTGTGCTGGTGAATTTGGGGGAAAGGTCTAATGCGTATTGGTACGCCTCCTTGAATGCACCAACACCTGCATTGCCGTCACACTTGATGCCTTGCACTTCAAAAGCTAATAACAACGAGAGCAACCCAACTAAGGCTACTTTCACACTTGCGTTGTAAAGATCCGTTAGTGAGATCCGTCACAGGCTCTCATAAACGGTCCAAAACTGATCAGTTTTATCCTAATGCATTCTGAATGGAAAAGGATCCGTTCAGAATGCATCAGTTTTGCTTCAGTTTTCTCCAGTTCAGTCAGCATTCTGTTTTGGAGGCGGACACAAACACTGCTTGCTGCGTTTTGGTGTCCGCATGAAGAAACTGATCCAAACGGATCCGTCATGAATCACAATGTAAGTCAATGGGGACGGATCCGTTTTCTCAGACACAATAGAAAACGGATCCGTCCTCCATTGACTTTCAATGGAATTCATGACGGATCCGTCTTGGCTATTTAAAAGATAATACAACCGGATCCGTTCAGAATGGATGCAGACGGTTGTATTATCATGACGGATCCGTTTTTGCTGATCCATGTGAAAGTAGCCTTACATCAGGCAGCAGACCCAAGATCAGGGTGTGCCCCGAAGAAAAAAAAGACGTGCCCTTCTCATCACTGCATGTCCCAGGGGGGGCCCAAATTGTGATTACAACTACTTTCATCTTCCACACCACTCTCCCGGGCATGCTGCAAAGACATACCTTTGTCCGTGACTCAGTCTGGTCCTTGTACAAGAGCGGACTATCCAGCAAGCAGAGTTCATTTTGGTCTTGAATGATCAGAAGAATTAGATTCTGTTTAGGCCACTCATACCACATGTAACTGAAATAGAGCACATGTCACTTTTATAAAAGTAATACACAAGCTACTTAAATTTACACAGTTCCAAGCTTTGCCATAACAGCAAATCAGCAAATATCAGTTAACAGCAAATATCAGTTAACACCAGCCCCCAGGTTACAAACAAGCCAGTGAACCATTCCAAATATCCAGTTGTACTAGAAACATAACTAAGAGCAGGTTTCAAATAATTGCTAAATACCATAATAACATACTCATTGAATAAAAATCAAAAAACACACCAAGAAGGATTTGTTGAATGTTATATTGGACAGGTCAGGACCCGCTACTCTTCTGCTGCTGCCCTGGGGTGGACACTGCCGCTAGGGCCTTTTGTTCCTAAGGCAGGCACAGATGCATTGCCTAGCTCTAAAGGGCCAACGCAGACATCCTAATTCACCCCAGCCAAGGGCTGGTTACCTCTGAGTACGTAAGGCACATTCCCCTGTAGGGGTGCCTGAGCAATAGGTCCTTAGCTTGCTAGTTCCTGTATTAGCTTTTGTCTGCCCATGTACCAACTTCTGCTAGTTTCCTGGATATTGACCCTTCACTCACTGACCTGAGCTCCGAATTGACCCTGCGCCCTGACCTTGGACTGTTTAATGGATTGCTCGTATTTCGCCTGCCCTGACTACAGTTTTTCCTGATCCCTCTGTGTTTCGCATGTCTCTGACCATAAATGCTTGCAATAAATCTGGCAGCCAGGAAGGTCAAGGAAGTTTTGTAATCTGGTGGTGACATTCCTAAAAAATGCTTGCTGTCTGTAGGCAAGCATTATCCCACTAAAAAACAGCAGTTGGAAACCCTGCCATGAGATGCAACACATGTGGTCGTACAGGATGTTCTGCACATACCGCTAATAGTAGTGACCAACTGTCATATGCAATGGCTCGCCAGATCATCACACCAGCAGAAAAGGCAGGATTGAAGAGCTCACCACCAGACCTCCATACTCAAACTCAAGACCATCATCGCATCCCACACAGAATGGATTTGTCCCTAAAGAAGATATGGTTCCAATCCAGAGCAGTCCACGGATGTGTAATAAAAGTGTCACCTGTGTCTGGATGGTGGACAATGAAACTGGAAGATTTTTGTGTCAAATAATCTTCTTTACTGGTGGCCTGCCTGGACCGTCCTGAGCCTGTTCAACGTGTGTGGGTGCCAAAATGTAACCACTGCTAGATGTCAGGCAATTTGTCAAAATGAACATCCTGCTTCTCTCAGTCCATGCGTACTTTGTGTACTTTCTCAAAATCAACTGTGCAAAATGTCTTTAAGTTGTAGAGTCGCTTCTAGCAGTTAACTATCTCTCACCAAGAGGTATTCAACCCAAGTAGCCCCTGAGAGCCTCTTTATATGACAGAAGTGGCAAGGACTTTTATGTCCTCTAGTGGCAAAACTCAGTATCAAATCAGACCACACTTATAATCATTCACATATCGACCCGAGACATAACTGCATGCAGAGTTTTGCAGCGATCCAACATTTCTATCTGGGTCTGTTATTTTTTTTTCTTTTGTTACCGAGTGTATTCAAGGGGGTGTCCAGTTTAACTGAAAAAACAAAAAAAAACAAAAAAAAAAAAGAGTTCAGAATGCCACACCTCTTGGCCAGAGTGGAGCATGTTCATAAAGAACATCTCTTAAGGGCCCTTTACACAGGCTGAGAATTGAACATATCATTGCGTTCATAGTAACGCTTGTTAGCAACGATCTTGCGGTGTAAATGCAAACACTATCTGCTGCCAGGAAACAACAAGACAGTATGGGGACGCTAATGCCATCGCTCCTCCCTATACTCTGGAGGAGCTGGGAGGAGATTGATGCATGTAAATGCAGTAGTCTCCTCTAGCAGTGATCAGTAGATTGTCGGAAAGGAACGCTTCCTTCCTGACAATCTGCTTGTATATTGTCCTGTGTAAAGGGACCTTTAGGGCTCATGCACACAGACGTATTTTTTTTCCGTGTCCGATCCTCTTTTTTTTTTTTTTTTGCGGACCGTATGTGAACCATTCATTTTGATGGGTTTGCAAAACAAATAGAACATGACCTATTATTTTCCGCATTAAAGACAAGGATAGGACTGTTCTATTAGGGACCAGCTGTTCTGTAAAATATGGAATGCACACAAATGTCATCCATATTTTTTGAGGACCCCAAAATACATACGGTCGGGTGCATGAGCCCTTACTGTGAAGGACCTGCTATGCACTGCACAGAGACACTGATTTGGAGTAGTATGGGCCTGTCACCAAAAATGCAATGCAATCTGAAAGCAGCATGTTATAGAAGAAGCTGAGCAGATTGATGTATATATTTGTGGGAAAAGATTCCGTAAAACCTGTAATTTATACATCAATATCTTTGCTTTTTTGCATCCCTGTGAACAGTATCAGTACAGGAGGGAGTGATGAGTGATTGACAGCAGTGTGTGTATATGTGTCCATACAGAGATAGCTGTCAGTAACTGATAACCCCTCCTCCCTGTACCAATAGTTACTAGGATAATCAAAGATATAAATGCATAAAATACAGGTTTTACTGAATCTTCTCCCACAAAAATATACATCAATCTGCTCAGCTTCTCCTGCATTGCATTTTGTGGTGACAGATGACCACTGGGGATCCTAGCAGGGGGACAGTACTGTAAGTGGAAGTCAGCTTTCCACACATCCAGCGTCCCTATCCCCAGAGGACTAACTTCTCACCATATATTTCTCCTGCAGCATAAATATCAGTTTTGAAATGGCTAGACATCCACGTAATACATAAGTAGGCCAGCTCCACTAGTATGGAAGCCACTCTTACACAGTGGCTCTCATCTGGTTCATAAAAGGGGGTTTAAAGGGGTTATCCGGGAAATAATATTGATGACCTATCCATAGGATAAGTTAAGTTAACGATATCGTTTTGGCGGGGGCTCTGAGTCCCAGCACCCCCACTGATCAGCTATTTTGGAAAGCTGCGGTGCTCACTGGAGCTCTAGTGAGCAAGGTGGCCTCTCGCACACTTACCAAGCACAGCTCCATGCATCATATAGTGAATAGGGCTGAGCGGCAATTGGCCACATGCCCGATGTAAAGTGACATCACTGGTAGGGAAGTTATGGTCCATGGTAGCGGAATCTATAACAGAATTGTTAACATGTTGCCGACCTAGGACAAAAATGCTTGTCCTAACTGGCCGGTACTTAACGCCTTAGGGCGAGCATTCTAGTCCTAGGGTTAACCGGCAGCCCAACACGTGCTGCCGCGATCCGCAGCAGGGGCCCGGCTGATACTGACAGCCGGGCCTCTGCTGTATTCGCCAGCATCGGTGACAACATCGATGCCGGCGGATTAACCCGCTGTATGCCGCAGTCATGCTGACCGCGGCATATAGGGGGTTTGCGGCAGCTTGTACAACCCCATCGGGTCCTCGTGCTGCGGGGATAAGTGATGGTGATAAGTTAGTGCTGCAGTGGGGGGGGACCCAATGGTTGCTATAGCAGCCCCGATGCCTTGCACAGGCATTGGGACTGCCAGCTACGGAAACCCAGGAGATCCAGCCACAGGGCTGGGTCTCCTAGGCAACTGTCAGCGTCTTACAGTGTAAGATGCTGATAGTTCAATACAGCACAATACAGATGTATTGTGCTGTATTGAAACAGGGATTAGACCCTGAAATGTTGAAGTCCCATAGTGGGACATAAGTAAAAAGTGAAAAAAGTTTAACAAAAAAAAAATTTAAGTTTCATTTAAAAAAATCCTTCCCCATAAAAAGAGACATATAAAATTGTAAAAAATTGAAAAAAAATAAAGAACATACATATTCGGTATCACCGCGTCTGTAACAACCTGCTCTAGAAAAATATCACCTGATCCACCCCGCCCGGTCAACACCGTAAAAAAATAAAAATAAAAACTGTGCTAAAAAAAGCCATTTTTTGTCACCTTTCATCACAAAAAACGTAATACCAAGCGATCAAAAAGTCATATGTACCCAAAAATAATACCAATCAAACCGTCATCTCATCCCGCCAAAAATGAGCCCCTACCTGAGACAATCTCCCAAAAAATAAAAAAAACTACAGCTCTCAGAAAATGTAGAATCTAGAGATGAGCGAGCATACTTGTCCGAGCTTGGTGCTTGTTCGAGTATTAGGGTACTCGTAAGTGCTCGCTGCTCGGACGAGTATCTCGCCATGCTCGAGGAAATGGCAACTTCCGCATCGTGCATTTTTGGCGCCTATAAACTCAGCCAATCACAAGCCAGGAGACTCTGCGGTACACCCAGCATCACGTGGGGCCCTTACATGTCGATAGCAGGGGTTGGCTGGCCTGATCAGGTGACCCTTGAATATACTACTGACTGGCCGCGGTGCTTGGCTCAGATGCTGGATGTCGTTAGGGATAGAGCTGCTGCGTTTCACGGAGAGTGTTAGGGCCTGCATTTAGTTCTCTGTTAGGCAGGAATCACCCACAAAGAACCCAACAACCCTTCTAAGGGCTACAAGAATTTTTTTTTTTGTCTCCTGGCTTGGCTGGCTGGCACTAGTAGTGCAGCTATCGCCATATATAACCCCCCTTTTTTTTTAATGTTATATCTCAGTGATACAAATCCATTTCACACAGCTGCATGGAACCATTCTATGTGTCACAGTTCAGTACACTCACTCCAATCCGTATTTTCTGTCCAGGTGACACTTTCTGTACGTCACTTAATTCAACCAGACTGAACAAGTTTGTGGGTTTCAGTACAGCAGGCCCATTTATTTTTTATATAATACACTTATATACAGAAAATGTTGAACCCCAGGGCTAAGGGTCGAGGACGAGGGCGTGGGCATTCAATTACTGCAGGGGGCAGAGGCCGTGGTCCTGGGCACGGTGAGACAGTACCTGCTGATGAGGGAGCAGGGGAACGCCGCAGAGCTACACTCCCTAGCTTCATGTCTCAACTTACAGGGACACGTGGTAGAGGACTGTTGAAACCACAACAGTGCGAACAGGTGATGTCATGGATTGCGGACAATGCTTCAAGTAATTTGTCCACCAGTCAGTCTTCCACGCAGTCCACCCACGTTACCCAAGGGAGCACTCCTCTGGCTCCTCCACCTCAACCTCCTTCCCCCCAGTCTGCCCCCTCCCAGGAAAATTTGGAATGCGATCTGGCATACTCTCAGGAACTGTTTTCTGGACCCTTCCCAGAGTCACAAACCACTTCTCAGGTTGCTGCTGACCTCGTTCCCGATGCCCAAGTTTTCCAACTGTCGCAGTCTGTGGGTGATGATGATGATGACAATGTTGAGTTAGTGGAAGAAGTTTGTAAAGAGGTGTCGGACGATGAGGAGACACGGTTGTCAGACAGTGGTGAAGTTGTTGTCAGGGCAGGAAGTCCGAGGGGGGAGCAGACTGAGGAATCGGAGGATGACGAGGTGACTGACCCAAGCTGGGTTGATAAGCCGAGTGAAGACAGTGCTTCTGAGGCGGAGGCGAGTGCTGCACCAGAACAGGTTGGAAGAGGCAGTGGTGTGGCCAGAGGGAGAAGCAGGGCCAGAGCTGGTGCATCAGCAGCAACTGTTTCACGTAGTGAAGCTCCGGTGGCGAGGCCTAGATGTTCGCAAGTCTGGAGGTTCTTTAAAGAAAGTGAGGATGACCGACGGACTGTGGTGTGCAACCTGTGCCACACCAGGATCAGCAGGGATGCCACCACTACTAGCCTAACCACCACCAGCATGCGCAGGCATATGAGTGCTAAACACCCCACTCAATGGAACCAAGGCCGTTCACCACCTCCTGCGGGTCACACCACTGCTCCTTCCCTGTGTCACTCGCTGCCTCTGCTAGTCAACCCCCTGCCCAGGACCCCGGCACGATTGCCTCCCGCCGGAAAACCACACCTTCGCCTCCACGATCCTCCACAGTGTCCACCAATGTGTCCCAGCGAAGCGTTCAGCTGTCTTTACAGCAGACGCTGGAGCGCAAGAGGAAATACAGTTCCACCCACCCACATGCCCAAGCCCTCAACGTCCACATCTCCAAATTGCTGAGCCTGGAGATGCTGCCCTATAGGCTGGTAGAGACCGAGGCCTTTCGCAATCTCATGGTGGTGGCTGCCCCTCAGTATTCAGTCCCCAGCCGCCACTATTTTTTCCGATGTGCCGTCCCAGCCCTACACCAGCACGTGTCAGAGAACATCCTCCGTGCCCTGACCAACGCTGTTTCTGAGAAGGTCCACCTAACCACGGACACGTGGACAAGTGCTGCCGGGCAGGGACACTACATCTCACTGATGGCACATTGGGTTAACTTGGTGTAGGCTGGGACCGAGACTGACCCTGGGGCCGCTCATGTACTGCCCACACCGAGGATTGCGGGGCCTACCTCGGTCACCGGTCTCTCAGACGTACTATGCCTCCTCCTCCGACCCCTCCTCCTCCTACACCTCCTCCTCCGAATTACCATCCGTGGGCACGGCGCCTTCAGTCGGTAGCTCTAGGCGCAGCAGCAGTGCCGTGGGTAAGCACCAGCAGGCGGTGCTCAAACTGCTGAGCTTAGGTGACAAAAGGCACACCGCCCAAGAGCTGTTACAGGGCATCACGGCGCAGACCGATGTGTGGCTGGCACCGCTGAACCTCAAGCCAGGCATGGTTGTGTGTGACAATAGGCGTAACCTGGTGGCGGCTCTGCAACTCGGCAGACTGACACATGTGCCATGCCTGGCCCACGTGTTCAATCTAATAGTTCAGCGGTTCCTCAAGACATACCCCAATCTGTCTGATTTGCTCACCAAGGTGCGCCGCATCTGTGCGCATTTCCGCAAGTCGACCATAGATGCTGCCACTCTCAGGGCAGCGCAGCGCCGCCTACAACTGCCCGCTCACCGACTGTTGTGCGACGTGCCCACGAGATGGAATTCGACATTAAACATGTTATCCAGAGTTTACCAGCAACGCAGAGCGATTGTAGACTGCCAGATGTCAACTTCCACCAGAACTGGTAGTCAGGTCACTCAGATTCCTCAAGTCTACAATGAGGAGTGGACGTGGATGTCTGATATCTGCCAGGTGTTGAGCAACTTTGAGGAGTCAACACAGATGGTCAGCGGCGATGCCGCCATTATCAGCCTCCCCATCCCGCTGCTTTGCCTGTTGAAAAACTCACTGCTCAGCATCAAGTCGGATGCTTTGCGCTTGTCACAAGAGACGGTGGAGGAAGATACGTCGCTTGATAGCCAGAGCACCCTCCGGTCTGTTTCTCAGCGCGTATCGGAGGAGGGGGATGAGGAGGAAGAGGAGGAGAATGTCGGCGAGACAGAAGAGGGTACCAGTGCTCAGTCCTTAACTCTTGAGCGTGTATGGGCTGAAGAGGAGGACTTGGAGGAGGAGGACTTGGAGGAGGAGGAAATGGAGAGTCAGGCCAGTAAGGAGAGGGAATTCTTGCGTGTTGGGACTCTGGCGCACATGGCAGACTTCATGTTAGGCTGCCTATCCCGTGACCCTCGCGTTAGAAGCATTTTTTCAAACACCGATTACTGGGTGTTCACTCTCCTGGACCCACGGTACAAGCAGAACCTTTCCACTCTCATCCCTGCAGAGGAAAGGAGTATGAGAGTGAATAGATATCAACAGGCCCTGGTGCACAAGCTGAAACAATCCTTCCCATCTGACGCCGCTAGCGGCAGAGGGCATGGTTTTGTGGGTCAAGTAGCGGGGGAGAGGAGCCGAGCAGGCAGCTTGTCCAGCACTGGCAGGGGAACGCTCTCCAAGGCCTTTGCCAGTTTTATGTCACCCCAGCAAGACACTGTCACCTGTCCCCAGTCTAGGCAGAGTAGGGGGGAGCTGTACAGAAAGATGGTGAGGGAGTACCTAGCTGACCATACCAACGTCCTGCGTGATCACTCTGCTCCATACAACTACTGGGTTTCAAAGCTGGACACGTGGCCTGAACTGGCGCTGTACGCCTTGGAGGTGCTGGCCTGCCCTGCCGCTAGCATGCTGTCAGAGCGGGTATTCAGTGCAGCTGGTGGCGTCATCACCGATAAGCGTACACGCCTGTCAACTGACAGCGCTGACAGGCTGACGCTTATTAAAATGAACAAAGCCTGGATTTCACCGAAATTCAAATCTTCTCCGGGGGAAAGCAGCTAAAGATTAACATTACTTATGTATCCAATTCCTCTTCTCTACTCCTCCTCCTCCATATCGTCTTTGCCTAACGCTGACCAAAAAAACGCCATTTTTCAGAGGTCCAACTGGCACTCTTTTACCACAATTTTTCCGGAGGTCCACCTACAGGCCCTCTCTCCAAACAATTTTTCCTGAGGTCCACCTACAGGCCCTCTCTCCAAACAATTTTTCCAGAGGTCCACCTACAGGCCCTCTCTCCAGTTCTAGTTTTATTTGCGCAAACTGCGTAAATTTTTTTTTGGGATAGGTGTGAAAAATAATATTACCTGCGTATCTATATTGCCCAACATTGGATACGGTAGCAACAAGAAGACCAAACACATGCCGCCCACAGGGTTCCGCAAATTCCTGGTCCACAATGTCAAGGAGCTCGAGGTTCTGTTGATGAGCAACAAGTCCTTCTGTGCAGAAATCGCCCACAACGTCTCCTCAAAGAACCGAAAGACCATTGTGGAGAGAGCGGCACAGCACGCCATCAAAGTGACGAACCCCAACGCCAGACTGCGCAGCGAAGAGAACGAATAAATATCTCTGTGGTTATTTGTGCTAAATAAAAGTTAAATAAGCACAAAAAAAAAAAAAAAAAAAAAAATTGATCTGTTCCTGTGCCTGATCCACCCAAGTTAAATCTGTCCCATCATGAGAAAGTCCCCCCAAGGAGTCCCCACTGTAACTTGCTTCACTTTCAACTACCTCACCCCCCGACACCTGTGTCTTGCCATTGTCCACCACCTCCTCAGACAACACTGGTAAATCCCCACTGTCAGCACATGGAGACTGCAAAAGGTCTTGCGAATTGGGGCAGAGAATGTTCTGGGGTGGCACATCAGAGAAGGGGTGACTATGGGGTTCCAGGGAGTACGTGACCACATGCAATCTCCATCTAAAAAGTCATACTGAAGCTCACCACCATGCTTTACACTGCAATCTTATTACTGAGGTTCACCACAATGCTTTACACTGCAATCTCATTGAAAGATAGACAATCAGGGGTTCACCGCCAGGTTGTCAGGCAGCATTTTTAAGTGGGTCACCATTACCGTGTCCCTGAAAATTGCCTTGGGGTCATCGCCAGACTATTTTTATGAAAGGCCAGGTGTGTTCTATACACACAGTGCTGACGGAAGCCCATCAGCCTTTCTAAACACAATTGAATCTGTCCCATCATGAGAAAGTCCCCCCAAGGAGTCCCCACTGTAACTTGCTTCACTTTCAACTACCTCACCCCCGACACCTGTGTCTCGCCATTGTCCACCACCTCCTCAAACAACACTGGTAAATCCCCACTGTCAGCACACGGAGACTGCAAATGGTCTTGCGAATTGGGGCAGAGAATGTTCTGGGGTAGCACATCAGAGAAGGGGTGACTATGGGGTTCCAGGGAGTACGTGACCACATGCAATCTCCATCTAAAAAGTCATACTGAGGCTCACCACCATGCTTTACACTGCAATCTTATTACTGAGGCTCACCACCATGCTTTACACTGCAATCTTATTGAAAGACAATCAGGGGTTCACCGCCAGGTTGTCAGGCAGCATTTTTAAGAGGGTCACCATTACCGTGTCCCTGAAAATTGCCTTGGGGTCATCCCCAGACTATTGGCCAGATTTAGAAAAAATGGTGCAATTAGGGAGCCTCAGAGGCATCCCTACATGCTGCCCCTGCTGTTTCCTGTCCATTTCCGTGGTGTTTCCATCATTTTCTGAGGTTTCCAGGTTTTCACCCAGCCTTCCCTAGGCAGAGCCCTGGTCCCCTGCAAAAAAATGCTCGAGTCTCCCATTGACTTCAATGGGGTTCGTTATTCGAAACGAGCACCCGAGCATCGGGAAAAGTTCAACTCGAATAACGAGCACCCGAGCATTTTAGTGCTCGCTCATCTCTAGTAGAGACTAAAACATGATATTTTTTTTTTGTTTCAAAAATGATATTGCGTAAAACTTAAATAAATAAAAATAAGTATACATGTTAGGTATCACCGTGTCCGTAACAACCTGCTCTACAAAAATATCACATGATCTAACCCCTCAGGTGAACACCGTAAAAAAATTAAAAAAAAAAAAACGGTGTAAGAAAAGCCATTTTTGTCATTTTACATCGTTAAAAGTGCAACACCAAGCGATCAAAAATGCGTATGCCCCCCAAAATAGTACCAATCTAACAGTCACCTCATCCTGCAAAAAATGAGCCCCTACTTGAGACAGTCGCCCAAAAAATAAAAACTATGGCTCTCAGACTACGGAGACAATAAAACATGATTTTTTTTTGTTTCAAAAATATTATTGTGTAAAACTTAAATAAATAAAAAAAAAAGTATACATATTAGATATTGCCGCGTCCATAACAACCTGCTCTATAAAAATATCACATGATTTAACCTGTCAGATGAACGTTGTAAATAAAAAAAAAAACATGCCAAAACAGCTATTTTTTGTTACCTTGCCTCACAAAAAGTGTAATATAGAGAAACCAAAAGTCATATCTACACTAAAATAGTACTAACAAAACTGCCACCTTATCCCGTAGTTTCCAAAATGGGGTCACTTTTTTGGATTTTCTACTCTAGGGGTGCATCAGGGGGTCTTCAAATGTGACATGACAACTTAAAATTTTCCCAGTGAAATCTGCCCTCCAAAAACCATATGGCGCTCCTCTCCTTCTGTGCCCTGCCGTGTGCCCATACAGCAGTTTACAATCACAAATGGGCCGTTTCTGTAAACTACAGAATCAGGGTAATAAATATTGAGTTTTGTTTGGCTGTTAACCCTTGCTTTGTTAATGGAAAAAATTGATTTAAATGGAAAATCTGCCAAAAAAGTGAAATTCAGTCTACATTTTCCTTTAATTCTTGTGGAACACCTAAAGGGTTAACAAAGTTTGTAAAATCAGTTTTGAATACCTTGAGGGGTGTAGTTTCTAAAATGGGGTCATTTTTGGGTGGTTTCTATTATGTAAGCCTCACAAAGTGACTTCAAGACCTGAACTGGTCCTTAAAAAGTGGGTTTTGGAAATTGTGAAAAATCTCAAGATTTGGTTCTAAATTTCTAAGCCTTCTAACGTCCCAAAAAAAAAAAAAATGTCAAAATGATCCAAACCTGAAGTAGACATATGGAGAATGTAAAGTAATAACTATTTTTGGAGCCCCTTGTCTAACCCCGATTGTAGAAAATTTAATATGAGGGGAATGTCCGGCATTTGCTTGCCGCACCATCTGTTCCCTGCAAAGGTCAAGAAGGCTTTCCAGGTTTTTAAATATAATTTTGATGTTGTAGGCTTTTTACTGAGCAAAATGGTCGCAATTACTGGCTCTGTTAATCCTCTTTTCCTAAGGAGGCTGTGTTCAGTCTCCAGGCGGTCAGGTGTAATTGTCGCACATCTGGATGGTGAACCTGCGCTTGAGTCAAGAGGCTTTGGCAAGATGGAAGAGTCCTAAAGTCCCCTGCCGACAGTTGAAACAGAAGCGGAAACCAGGCCCTCTTGGGCCAAAAGGGCACTATTAGGATTAGACTGGCTCCTTCTTCTATCGTCTTCATTAGGACCTTTGGAATAAGACTGAATGGTGGGAACGCATAAAGGAGCCCTGGCGGCCAGGGGGCTGACAGGGCGTCCACCATCAGCAGGCGATCCTGGATATGAAGGGAACAAAATGTTTCCACTTGTCTGTTTGATCTGGTCGCAAATAAGTCCACAATTGGACTGCCCCAGCGTGAGGATATCTGTTTGAAGACCTCTTTGTTTAGGGACCATTCTCCTTCTTTTAGAGGCGTGCGACTTAGAAAATCTGCGACATTGTTCTCTGAGCCTTTTAGGTGAACCGCCGACAAGGACAACAGATTCTCTTCGGCCCAACCAAATATCCTGTCTGATACCTCTTGTAGTCCCCTGCTCCTTGTCCCCCCTGGTGATTCAGGTAGGCTACAGCAGTAGAATTGTCTGTCAGGATCTTTACATGCTGACCTCTTAACACAAATTCTAGACCCCGGAGTACTTTGAATACAGCCATAAGTTCCCGAAGATTTGAGGATTCCGAGGCCATATCTGTATCCCAGGACCCCTGGACTACATGGTTCTTTGTAAACCCCCCCCCCCAGCCGTGACTGCTGGCATCTGTAGTGACGATGACCTGATGTGAGGGGCACCAAATTACTCCTCTCTGGACATTTGCATGGATACGCCACCACAGAAGAGCTAGTTTTACCTTTGGAGGTATTTTTACCTTTTGGTCCAAGGTCTCTTGACTTCCGTTCCAGGTATTTAGAAGAAACCTTTGTAACGGTCTTGAGTGGTGCTGGGCCCATCTTACTGCTGGGATGGCTGAAGTCAGGTGTCCTAACAATGTCATGATGTCCCTTATGGATGTCATATGATTTTGGCAAAATAACGCGATTCTTTGAGAAAGCAGGCCTTGTTTTTCTGATGGGAGAAAAGACATTGCTTTTGGGAATCTAGCAGAATCCCCAGAAATATCTTTCGCTGACTGGGAATCAAATACGACTTTTCTGTATTTATGAGCCAGCCCAGATCTTTTATCAGCTTTTTTATGAACTGTAGGTGAGATTGTAACACTTGTAGGGATGGGCCCGCGACTAAAAAATCATCTAGATAGGGCACGATTTGAATCCCTTGCATATGCAGATACCCTGTCATTTCAGCCATGATCTTTGAGAATATTCTTGGGGCTGAAGACAGCCCAAAGGGAAGGGCCTGAAACTGATAATGTTTCTTTTCTCCCTTGAGGCAAACTGCGATTCTTAAGAATTTTAGATAGTCCGGGTGAATGGGCACATGGTAATATGCTTCGGCTAGGTCTATCGTGACAATAACGCAATCTTTTGTAAGAAGGTTTACAATGGACCTGATGCTCTCCATTTTGAATCTCTTGTACACAAGAAATTTGTTTAATTTCTTTAGATTTATTATAAGCCTGAAGGACTTGTTTGGGTCCTGTATTAGAAAGACCGGAGAAAAAAAATCTTCTCTGTTTCTGAGTTTCTGGCACCGGAATAATCACCTCTTTTTTGATTAAGGATGAGATCTCTAGTTCTAATGCCGGTTGTCTTTCTGATGGATGAAAAAGCCTGTTGTACGTGAAATAGTCTGGCGGAGGAGATTTGAGCTCTATCTTGTACCCATCTTTTATGGTATTTAGAACCCAGGGAGAACTGGAAATGTTTCCCCAACCTATAAAGTACCTCTTGAGCCTGCCGCCTCTGGCATCATTGTGCTGACTTTGTGGTAGATTCGGGGTTAAATAGGAATCCTTTTCCTCTCACCCCTAGAGGGTTGCCATCTGCTGGAGGATTCCCTTTCCCTTTGATCAGGTCTGGCTTTCCTATAGTTACGAAAGGAACGCCTTTGATGATAAAATTTTGAGTCAGAAGGAAAGTCCTTCTTCTTGTCCGATGCCTTCTCCAGAATATCGTCCAAGCCCGTACCAAATAACCTATCCCCCTCGCACGGTATGGAGCATAAACGGCTTAGATCTGGCCGACAGCCTGACAAGATATGCTGAGGCATTGGACAAGAAGTTTGCCGCCTGTTTTAGGGTGGGCATGGAGGCTAAAATCTCCTCTCTAGGGGTCCCTGATGCAATATGATTTTCAAGTTGATTAAGCCATACAGCAAGTGATCTAGAGGTGCATGTGGCCGTGATACTGGGCCTTAGCATCGCTGTGTTAGTCTCCCATGCTTTTTTAAGCAGACCTTCACATCTCTTGTCCACAGGGTCCTTCAGAAGACCCATATCTTCAAATGGCAAAGATGATTTCTTTGATATACGGGCCACCGGGGCATCAATTCTTGGGGTCTTATCCCATAACTCAGAATCATCATCCGCAAATGGATATTTTCTCTTAAATGAATTTGTGACTTTTCCATTTGTGGACAGGAAAAACTCTCTTCCTCCTTTGACCCAGACCCTGGAACATCTGATCCTGCCGTGACTGCGACTCCTTCCCATCCTCTATATCCATGGTGGCTCTTATTGTTTTAAGGAGTTTATCCGTATCCTCAGGTACGCAAAACAGTCTACCCGATTCGTCATCAGAGGAGGAGGAGTCTGCGATCGACACTATTTCGCCCTCATCAGAGTCAGTCTCCCGACTGGTTTCTGACATCTGAGGCCATTGGGAACCGGATGGTTGAGAAGAACCTGGAGGAAGTCTGGAGTCTACAGCAGTTTTAACTTCCTCCTTTATAAGGTTTCTGATCGATTCCAATAAGGAAGGTGTCTCTTCCGTGACCACCTTATCCGTGCATCTAGGGCACAACACTTTCTTTGATTTAGATGGCAGAGATTTCCTGCAAACTCCACACTTTTTCCTCCCAGACTCTCCACTTGTGGCCTTAGCCGTGGGTTCTCTACCCTAAAAAAATAATATTATCTAATCAGGACCTTGCATAAAGCCTATTTAAATAAGGAGAGGTCCCTGCACCACCGTGGGGAAAATAATTCACCCCAACTTGTGCCCTTAAAGGGTTTCTGTCACCAGATCTGGGCATATTAAACAGGATGACATTTGCAATGTGCAAATGTCACCTGATGCCCAATCTGGTATTAATTTTTCTATTGGTGCCCCCGTTTTTGATAAAAATGATGTTTTATTTTATGCTAATTAGGCTTACTAGGTGCAAGGGGCGGTTACCCTGCACCTAGTAAGCTCCGTTTGCCCACCTGCGGTCACGCCTACCTTGTCTTGATTGACAGGGCCAGGCAGCTTGTTCGATCCTCTGCCGGCCCTGTGCGCGATTCAAATCCCGCGCCTGCGCCGTGTGGAATAAAATCGGCGCAGGCGCAGTGAGCGGCACTGGCCGCCGGGCGTGTACTCTGACGTCATCGGCGTAACAATGAACAATGACAAGCAGAAAACTGAATTACTTACGGTAATTTCCTTTTCATGAATCCTCCACCACAGCATTACCATGAGAGAGACCCGCCTCCAGCCAGGTAGGGACAGGAATAAATTTGACCCTCCTCCAGCCATCCTTCAGTGTCTTTCAGGACTGATAGCCTAGAGAGTCTTTTTTTTTCCCATATACACACACACACACACAGACATTCTGTATATATTCTATATATATATACACACATTTTTTTTTTTTTTAAAGGGAGGGAATATCCCATGCCGTCACGGAGGATTCATGAAACGGAAATTACCGTAAGTAATTCAGTTTTTCCTCTTCATCCTCCACGACGGCATTACCATGAGATATACTAGAGAGCAGTTTTAGGGTGGGACAATAGCTTGTAGTACCTTTCTACCAAAGGCTACGTCCTGACTAGAGCTAGTGTCAACTCTATAATGTTTGACAAATGTATGAGGGCTAGACCAGGTGGCGGCCCTGCAAATTTGTTCTATTGATGAATCAGCTTTTTCAGCCCAGGAAGTACAAATTGATCTAGTGGAATGAGCCTTAAGAGTATCCGGAGGAGAGAGATGTAACACCTGGTAGGCAGCAGAAATGGCTGCCTTAACCCACCTAGCAAAAGACCCTTTAGACACCTTACGACCCTTGTTAGTACCAGCGTCCTAGAAAAACAGAAATTCGGATTTCCTGAAAGAACTAGTAGCTGAAATATAGGACAGAACAGCTCTCTTAACATCGAGACTATGAAACTCGACTTCCTGCTCCGATTTTGGATTTTCACAAAAAGAGGGCAAAATGATGTCCTCTTGTCTGTGAAAGAAGGACGCCACTTTAGGAAGGAAAGAAGTGTCCAGCCTAAAAACCACCCTGTCCGGGAAGGAGCGAAAGAAAGGTTCTTTAATTTTCTAGTGCCTGGATTTCACTAATTCTCCTAGCTGAAGTTATAGCTACGAGGAAGGCCGTTTTCAACCATAAGGACCTCAAAGAAACCTCTTCCAGTGGTTCAAAAGGAGGCTTGGTTAATCCTGATAATACAACATTATAGATATAGATCTGAGGGTAGGTCTTAGTCTATCTGCACCTTTTAGGAATCTGATGACCCAAGGATGATCCACTATTCTGAAATCAAACACCGCACTGAGGGCAGAAATGTGGACACGTAAGGTATTAGGATGTAAACCCTTCTCAAATCCACATTGCAAAAACTTGAGAACAGAAAGAACAGAAAACACATCCACTGGGTTACCCGATTCCTTCCCCCAGACACAAAATCTCCTCCATATTTTGGAATATATTTTTGAAGTCACTGGTTTTCTACTAGCTGTCATAGTATTGATAACTGCACTAGGAAGACCTTTGGAAATTAGGGTCAGCCTTTCAGATTCCAGGCAGTCAAATGAAGTCTCTGTATCTGGGGATGAAATATCGGGCCCTGTGATAGGAGGTCTGGATACCATGGAAGGACCTGCGGACTCTGTACCGAGAGAAGCTTTAGAAGAGGAAACCAAGCCTCTGAGGGCCAGAGTGGGGTAATTAAGATCACATGGGCTTTGTCTCGCCTTATCTTCCTTATAGTCCTTGGGATCAGTGGTAAGGGTGGAAACGCATATCCCAGTGGAAAGTCCCATTTCTGTGCAAGGGCATCTACGCCTGAATTCCCGTCTAGCGAGAAGAACCTTGGACATTTTTTGTTTTGGCCTGAGGAAAATAAGTCCACTTGAGGCATACCCCATTTTTGGACTAGCTGAATAAATACCTCTTTCTTCAGACTCCATTCTCCATCATTCAGTTTGAAGCGGCTTAAATAATCCGCTTTTATGTTTAATTCTCCTTTTAAATGTACCGCTGACATGGACCTTACATTCCTTTCTGCCCAGAAAAAAATCTTTTCTGACACCTGGTTCAGACCCCTGCTCTTGGTGCCTCCTTGTCGATTTATGTAGGCCACCACTGTCATGTTGTCTGACCTTATTTGAAGGTCCTTATTTAACAAATTGGACTCGAGAGCAACGACTGCCTCTAAGACAGCCTGTAGTTCTCTTAGATTTGAGGACATTAGGGTTTGGTTTGCTGACCATTGCCCCTGGAAATAAAGATGAGAGCAATGCGCACCCCAACCCCAAGAACTTGCTTCTGTCGTAACCGTTACCATGTCTCTTGTGTCCCATGGAACTCCCCTCAGAAGATGATCCAGATCTAGCCACCACAGTAGCGTGTGCTTCATCGAGAAGGGAATATTTAATTGGCATTCTAGGAATGAAAGATCTCTGTTCCATTCCCCCAAGATCCAGTTCTGAAGAGCCCGAGTATGGAACTGAGACCACCTCACTGCCGGAATACAGGCTGTGAGTGACCCCAGAAGCCTCATTGCCTCCCGAACCGAACATTTCTGAAGGCAAAGGAACTCTGACACTTTCTCTCAAACTGAAGACACCTTCTGTGGAGGCAAGAAGTCTTTTGTTTGACCGAGTCCAGGAGATAACCCAGGAACACAAGAGACTGAAAAGGCACAGGGCTGGATTTCTCCCAATTTATCACCCACCCTAGACGATATAGGGTTTGACAGGTTTGAAGATGTTGTCTTCTAGGGATTGTTTTGAACTTCCTACCACTAGTAGGTCGTCCAGGTAAGGAACAATTATCACATTTTATCTCCTTAGATGTGCTACCACCTCCACCATAATTTTGTTAAAGATTGTGGGAGCAGATGTTATCCCAAATGGTAGTACCCGAAATTGGAAATGACGCCGAACTCCTTTGAAGAAGACTGCAAGACGAAGAAACTTCTGGTCTCTCTGGCATATGGGGACATGAAAATACGCATTCTTTAAATCCAGGGAGGCCAAGAAATCTCCCTCCTTTAGGAGGTTTAAGGTTGATTTTAACGTCTCCATCTTGAATCTCTCGTAAAGTATGAATCTGTTGAGATTTTTTAAATTTATGATGAGACGGTACTTTCCACTGGGCTTTTTTACAAGAAATACTGTGGAGTAATATCCCAACTTTTCCTGATCTGCAGGAACTGGAATGATTGCCCTTGATTTTAGAAGGTCGGAGATACCTTCTTCCAATTTTTGTTGGAGAAGGGAGGAACTTTGTCTTGGTGTGACTATGAATTTCTCTGCAGGAGGAGGAAGATGGAATCTGATATTGAAACCTTTCTCTATTATGTTCAAAACCCACTGATTTGCGGTGATTCCTTCCCATTCTTTTAGAAAATAGGATAATCTTCCTCCTATCTGAGAAATGGCATCATTGCTTGTTTGACTCAGTGTTTTTGGAAGAGAAAAGGAAACCTTTCCCTCTTCCACCTCTTTGGGATTTCCCCCTAGCCGAACTTTTAGATTGGGGAAAACTTCCTTTCCTGGACTTACGAAAAGGATATTTCCTTTTCCCCAATGGTTTAGGGAAACACTTTTTAGAGTCGGAAGCTTTTTCAAGGATTTTTTCTAAGTCCTCGTCGAATAGGAGACCACCATGAAAGGGAAGACTACATCACTTCATTTTAGAATTAACGTCTCCTGACCAGGATTTTAACCAAAGGGCTCTCCTAGCTGCGACAGAAAGTCCTGAGGTTTTAGCTACAATCCTGACCGATTCCGCTGTAGCGTCCGATATAAAATCTACAGCTTTAATAAGTAGAGGAAATGAATCCTTAATTGAATCATATGGGGTCTTATCTTTAAGCAGAGATTCTAGCTGATTTAACCAGATTTTCAGAGATCGGGCTACCGAAGTGGCTGCTAAATTGGGTTTAAAAAGAGCAGATGCTGCTTCCCACTGATTTTTTTAAGCAAGCATCCACCTTTTTGCCCATTGGATCTTTTAAAGATCCCATATCCTCGAAAGGTAAGGAATTCGCACTCTTAACCAACTTAGCTAGAGAAACATCAACTTTAGGTTGGTTAATAAGTTTATCTATATCTTCCTCATTGAAAGAAAGCCGACGTTTCATAGTTCTAGGGGTGAAAAGCTTCCCATCAGGAACTTTCCATTCCCTCTTAATTAGTGAATGCATGTTCTTGTGTACAGGGAAAACACGTTTTTTTAACGTTGTTCTAGGCCACTATACATTTCAGCCTGTACAGACCTTTGAACTTTTTCATCAGTCAAATTCATGGTAGCTCTGACTGCTTTAACTAATTCCTTCGTATCTTCAGAAGAGAAGAGGAATCTTTTAAATTCTGTGTCAGAACCCGACCTTCCAAATCAGAGTCTGAATCAGAACCTGAGGAGGAATCATTAGAACTAAATTCCCTGAATTCTCTGTGCCCCAGACCAGAGCCGCTAGGACCAGAAGAGGAGAATTGCGCCATAGCGGCTTGCATCTGCTGCTTGATAACATCTTTAAGTTCATCTCTTATAGATGGTACAATGTCCTTAGCAATATTCCCAGTACATTTTTTACATAGTTTTTTAGTACAGGATTCTGGTAATTTTATCCCACAAAACATGCATTTCCTAATTTTAGGAGTGGAGTTAGTTTTGTGCACACTCTCTTCACACTTCACACAATGAAAGGAAAATAGAGAACATTAAGGTCAGGATAGGAACAAGAATATACCGTACATAAATATGGCTTCCCCCAGGAAGTCACTTACTACAGCCTGGCCCAGAGGAGCATCCATAATAGCGCTTTTTTGTTCACTCATTTTGAGTGATAATAAGCAGAAAAGAGCCCCCTTAAATATGTTCCTACCTTCAGACCTCAGATCAGAGGGCGACCTCCGCCTTGATCCCGCGCCTCTACCGCCCCAAACGATATGTGTTCCATCGTGGAATGCATAGGCCATATCCAGTCCTACTTCCGGTCCTGGTAGGCGTACGCTTCTCTGGGGCGTACGCATCTCTGCGTACGCCCATAATCCACGCTCCCGACACACTGATGGTGCCAGAGCCGAATGTATCGGATGGTAGCAGGGGCATTCAAAGCCGGAGGGACTCCTTGAGTTTCCGGCCATCCACATGACTACTCCCCGGCCGGCGCACAGCGGAGGAGGGAACCGCAGTAAAGGTAAACTTTACTATTCACCCGACGTCTTCCACCCACCTAGGGTTTAGACAGTCTCGGAACCCCATGCGGACAACAGGCATAAAAATAGTAAAATTAAGCCCACCACTGATTGCCTGTATAACTCTATGATGAGTCCTCAGTGGTGGGACCCATGGTATTACCATGAGAAAAAAAGAGACCTGTCTCCACCTGGAGGGACAGGAAGACACTTAAGGATGGCTGGAGGAGAGTCAAATTTATTCCTGTCCCTACCTGGCTGGAGCCGGGTCTCTCTCATGGTAATGCCGTCGTGGAGGATGAAGAGGAAAAAAATAAATACACAGAGGAGGCTTACCGGGCTCTGGGCGACAGGATCCACAGGCTTGCGGGGCATGTCAGAAGCTTCCTGTACAGACATGACTGTCAGTGTGAGGAATGCCGACTTTCCGCGCTTCTAGCCGGCGAACCTCCCCCTTTTAGCTCCGGCCGGGCCTCCAACTTCCGGTACTGGCAGAAGTGACGCCAGAGGCCTGGCGGAACGGAACTCTCTGCCCAGGAGACTCCCACCTGTATGAGCATGATCCCTCGCTCCCACCGAGTGTCGGGCGGTAGAGCGGAAGCCCGGGGCTGCCCTCTAAAGAAGGACTTACGCCAAGGATCGGGAAGGAGCCTTCAGAGACCCCCGAAACCCCGTCCTCTGCAGCAGCGCTCCCAGGAAGGGGAATCGGGTAAAGGCCCTGCGACTTCTTCAGCTCCTTCAGGAGCGGCTTCCACGCTGTCCGAGGACAGGAAACAACAAACTAAGCAGGTACTGGGAGGGGGCTATTTAAAGACGGTGCTTCTACGTTGTTTCCTGTCCTGCGAGGTGAGGACACCCTCCTGAGAGTGCCGTTGTGGAGGTGCCGGGGAAAAATAAAGATCTAAATAAAAGAACACAACCCACATTAGTGCTAACTTATAGCCGACAATTTTCACAAATAAAAACTGCTGTATTAAGGGGTCTCCCCATTTTATATGAGGATGACATTTTACATTGTGTTTTGAAAGATGGATGTGGGGTAGTATCGAGACATCCACGCACATTAGCAAACACCCTATACCCTTCATTTTTTTCAACTAAAAAGAAAAAAACTCTGTCCAATACTTGGCTTAAATATACAGGTTTTGCTAAATGTGGAAGTCATTCAGGTAAAACATGCAGATATGCTTTACCTACTAAATGTTTTCATGAATCAGACCACAGTTTGATTTTTCCAATTAAAAACTATATAAACTGCAACACAGCTGGTATAGTATATATCATGTATGTATTGACTGCGATCTGATGTATGTAGGCAGTTCTTCTAGAAAATTTAAAACTAAAATATTAGAGCATATTAAAGGGGTTGTCTGGGTTTAGAGCTGATCCCGGACATACCCTTAATTTCACCCAGGCAGCCCTGATGTTAACTTCGGAGCATCCTATGCTCCGATGCTCTCCTTTGCCCTGCGCCAATTAGCGCAGGACAAAGGCATTTAGCCCGGTTCCGGTGACGAACCGGGCTCTGCAGGGCAGAAGCTTCCCGCTGATGGAAGCTTCCGCCCGGCAGTCTGTTATGTAAACAGAAGAGCCCTTGCCCTGCGCAATCCAGCGCAGGGCAAGGGAGGGCATCGGAGCATGAGATGCTCCGATGCTAACATCAGGTGGGCTGCCTGGGTGAATTTAAGGGTATGTCCGTGTTCAGCTCTGAACCTGGACAACCCCTTTAAAGAAGAAAAAATGTGAAAAAAAAATTTATTCTCTGTCCTGCTAGAAATGTACATGATGTAATCTGTAGTGAATGTCATTTTCTTAGCAGTGTCTGTATTTGTGAGTTATATCTCCCTGATGCTTCTCATCTGTGTCATGTGACCAGCAATCAGACTCACCAACTCAGACAGGATCTTATGTGTGGACATGAAGTCTAAGTTTCATAGGAATGAATAGAGAAGTGACTGGCTTCCTGTCCTGGGTCAGTTGGAGGTCAGGGAGTTGGTCACATGACACAGCTACAATTAGAAGAGAGGGGATAACTCACAATTACAGACGTTGATGAGAAGATTGCATTCACTACAGATTATATCATGCACCTTTCTAACAGTTGAGAGAATAAAAAAAATTTGCGGGAGTTCTTCTTTAATTATATCGAAAATCCACCCTGCCTAGGTACATCAAATGCAGCCACACATTTCATATCCTCACATAATCGTAATTTGAAAAGTTTTCGTGCATTTGCAATAGAAAAGACTGTGGCCCCCTCTAGAGGTGGAGATATTAAAAAATTAATCCTACAAAGAGAGGCATTTTGGATTTTTAGGTTGAACACCAGGTCTCCCATGGGACTTAATATGAGGAAGAAGTTGATGTATTATTATTGGTTATATTTTTATAATAATTTTTTGCCTTTTTTTCTTTTCTTCTCCTCCTTCATTACATATTTCCAATGTATTTTGTAACAGCAAACAAGTTCCATTGTTTTTGAAGAAGGAAGTGCAAGTGTTTTTCATGTTTATCTCTTTGATAATATGACCTTTTGTAAATAACGCAGGTTGTTCCTTTTTTATCTTGTACACACATTGTGTTTTTCATGTTCATCATCATAATGTGAAATTTTGATTATACACAGATGGTTGATCTATACACCATGAAATGTCGCATTTTATATAATTTTATATGGGGATATTCTGTGTTATATGTGGCAAGTTAATGAGTACTCCTTAAACATCAGCTGTGTGTATTTCCACCCACAACAAGAGGAGTCTCATTTAGTTACGACTCAGAACACGTTTGTGTTCGAAACGCATCAACTTTGCTGGGGTGGAGGGCCGTGTCTATGTGAGTCATTTGCTACAAGGAGAAATAAAAGTGCAACAAAATTTTTATCACAAGTGCTGGAACTTACTTTTTCTTATTCTGTTGGAGAGATCTGCCTGGCTCGGTTCCTGCACATAGGGTGAATTACAAGGTGAGCTGGATTTTTTCTATTGACTTGTGTTTGTATTTCAGTCTGCAAAATACAGATACCTTCAGTGTGCATTCAGCATTTTTCTCACTCCCTTCAATAGAAAAGACTATGCTCATCCGCAATACAGACCAAAATTGAACATGTTCTATAATTTTCAGAATTACCACATAGATCCGCCAAAAATACGGTTGTATGCGTGGCCCCATAAAAATGAAAGGGCGAGTGTGCGGATAGCACAAAGACTAAAAATATGATCATGTGCGAAAGGCCTAACTGTGAGGGTTCCAGTGGTGGGGACTCAACAATCATAAATTTATTTTATCTGGGTAAACCAGACAAAATATTGATGACATTCTCAAGATAGATCATCAATATCTGATCAGTGTGGGTCCTACTCCCTCTACCCCCACATTCAGCTGCAGGCTTTTCCTAGGCCACTGAAATCATGTACATTGGGCACATGTCTAAGGCTGTGATATCAGGCAGAGCCGCTATAAAAATGAATAGCACATGCTCAGAATGTCGTGAAGAGAGAGCAGATCTCACTAGCGCACCGCAGCCTCTTCACATAGTTGATTGGTGGTGGCTGACAAAATCCCACCTATCAGATATTGATGATCTATCCTAAGAATAGGTGATACATATTTTACTCCCAGGAAACCCCTTTAATGCTAACAGCTACATCTCAAGGGGTTTATTTCTAGGGTAAAAATTATTCACTGTTCAGAACATTCCAGATGAATCCGCACAAAGTCATATAGCTAGATTTACTTACCTGCTGTACCAAGAGCTATCTACATATCACAACTGTAAGCAATGTGCCGTGTTACGATTTATCAGCACAAGCCATGGGCATGCAGCAACATTCATAACCTTACATCTGGGCTCACTATGCACTTAACCTTATAATCACTCAACAGGGCGCTTTTTCCAATAGAAGGAAGGGCAGTACAGACTCAATGGCTAGAATGTATGGGCTTCACTGAGGTTTAGGTCAGGTGGCTTTCAGAGAGGTGTGGTGAAAAGTAGCATTTAGGAATGTGTTGTTTTCAGGGGCTGTGTGACTTTATTCTGTGTATTCTGTGTGCCCCCTGTGTACGATTAAGTTACAGGTTACTTTGAAATGGTGTACATGAGTTCTTTGGATTATTTGGGGGTTGGGCTAGATTCTCGTAGCAGCCCATACATTTTAGGTAGATGCTAGAGTGGAGTTGTTAGAAGGAGGTCTGTGATGTCACTGGTCACATGACCAAATGTGGGATGTGCTGACAAACCCGACTGCTTACCATGTATGGGAAATAGCCAGCTCTACCTGAGTTGTCTAAACTCCAGACACGGTACGGACCTTTTGGCCCCCTAGTGGTCAGGTCCGGAACATGTCTAGTGTTTAGCCAGCTCACATTGATTTGGCTAAACTCCATACACAGTATGGACCTGGTCCTTACCAAGTATGGGAAATAGCCGACTCTACAGGAGCTGTCTAATTCTCATACCTGGTATGGACCTCTCAGCCTCCTGGTGGTCAGGTCCGGAACTATGATGGGATTTAGCTGATTCAAAGTGAATTGGCTAAACTCCATACACCGTAAGGACCTGCTTAACCCTATAAGGTATAGAATCAATTAAAATTATTTTTTCCCAATAATGTGGAACAGATGAATGGAAGAAAATTAGGTTTTTATCTTTATTTCATTTTTAATCTTATAACTGTTTAATAACACCATAAAACACAAATCCATATCATGGACGCATCTCAGGACAGGGTTTGAGCTCAGAGCCTTGGAGTGTGCGAGAGAAATAAAGTATTGGCTCACATTTTATATGTATCGAGAGTTATCCATGAATTTTTCCCACCAAATTCAGATTGCAAGACTTTGGCGGTAACCTGTGATTGTCAAAGGGAAGCTCAGCATGTTTCCCCCATTAGTTTTCCTGCTGGTAAGGTCCTCATCAGACATTGAGTTTATCCTGTCCACAGTGACCTGCCTATTTCCCATACACCAAACTGACCTTTTCTGTGTATTATATGCAAAGTTGTTCTCCTGCTGTTGAGGTCCTCTTCAGACATGGCGTTTAGTCTGTTTACAGTGAACTGTCTATTTCCCATACACCAGACGGACCTTTTCTATGTATTATATACAGAGAGGTTCTCCTGCTGGTGAGGTCCTCTTCAGGCATGTAGTTTAGCCTTTTCACAGTGAACTGTCTATTTCCCATACACCAAACGGACCTTTTCTGTGTATTATATACAGAGAAGTTCTCCTGCTGGTGAGGTGCTCTTCAGACATGGAGTTTAGTTGCTCACAGTGATCTGTCTATTTCCCATACACCAGACGGACCTTTTCTGTGTATTATCTACAGAGAGCTACTCCTGGGTCCCGGGAAAATAACACATTCATTGCCTCCTGCATCTGCAGTTCTCCGTGCTCCTGACATGCCCAAAGTTCTTCTGTGATCACCAGAAGGTGACCACACAGTGAGAAAAATAGAGTGTGGATCCTCCTGCCTTCCTCCCATCACTGCAGAGTTGGTCACTGTCTTGCTTGCCCCTGGCCTGGCTTCAAACTAGTAAGGTCTATTTATTTTTTTGTTAACTTTCTCTTGACCAGTTAAGTTTAACCCCTTCAGGCTCAGCAATGTTACAGTGGCTGAGCTTTAGCCAAATAGTGAGTTTCAGCCAGCAGCACTTTACTCCCATGATGTCCCATTTATTTATAATTACGACATGCTCTAAGATTTAGCATGGACAAGTAGTACTTGTCCATGCTAAATCCTTAGATCGTGACCTTAGTAGGTGTTGCCAGTAGCTACTGGCACTCAGCGTTGCTGTCACCATGAAGTGTTGCTGATGACCAACCCTAGGGTCCATTCACACAACCGTAATTCTGGGTCTACATCTGTTCCACAATTTTGCGGAACAGGTGCAAACCCATTAATTTCAATCGGGCTGCAAAAGATGTGGACTGCAAAACACGGCCGTGTGAATGCACCCTTAGGGCTCATGCACATGACTGTATGTATTTTGCGGTCTGAAAAAATATGGATGATGTCCGTGTACATCCCATATTTTGCGGAATGGAACAGCAGGCCCCTAACAGAACAGTCCTATCCTTGTCCGTAATGCAAATAATAATAGGGCATTGTCTATTTGTTTGTGGAACGGACATACGGAATCCACACAGATTATCTTCTATTTTTTGGGGGGGAACCGTTGAAATGAATGGTTCCGTTTACAGTCCGCAAAAAAAAAGTAACAGACACGGAAAGAAAATGCATTCGTGTGCATGAGCCCTTACTGGCAGGAGCAAAAGTGCCAGAATTATAAAATGGATATATGAGACGGGTATGTGAAAAATAAAATGTTTCTATCAGTGTTCCCTGAACCTGTACAGAAAATGTAGGGGCCCCTGTAGAAAGGATCAATATAAGCTGTCCCGGGCGGCTGCCTTATGATAACTGGGCCATGTAGGCAGTGTTGTGCCCCACTCACTATGCGGTGCTGAGACAATGGAATAAGCGGACCGTGGCGGTGAGCCTGCTCCATACACAGCATCATACAGCAGACAACCGACTGCAATGACGCTGAACCCCTTTATTAAGGCCCCATTCACATGACCATAAGTCGTCCATGCCCGTTGCAGATTGCAGTTCTGCAAAATACAGGCACCTGCCGCGTGTACCATATCACGGATGGATGATACGGTGTTAAGGCAGGGAACAGAAACCCATGGAAGGCAGGCTATGAATCAGTGTCAGTAGGTGGGCAAATGGTTGTGTACAGGGGGCGTGACGTGGGCGTGGCCTAATTGTCCCTCTTTCCCTTTTTCGAAAGTTGGGAGGTATGCTGCTGGTGAGGTCCTCTTCAGACATGGCGTTTAGTCTGTTTACAGTGAACTGTCTATTTCCCATACACCAGACGGACCTTTTCTATGTATTATATACAGAGAGGTTCTCCTGCTGGTGAGGTCCTCTTCAGGCATGTAGTTTAGCCTGTTCACAGTGAACTGTCTATTTCCCATACACCAAACGGACCTTTTCTGTGTATTATATACAGAGATGTTCTCTTGCTGGTGAGGTCCTCTTCAGACATGGAGTTTACAGTAGCTGCTCACAGTGAATTGTCTATTTCTCATACACCAAACTGACCTTTTCTGTGTATTATATACAGAGAAGCTCTCCTGCTGGTGAGGCCCTCATCAGACATGGAGTTTAGCTGCTCACAGTGAACTGTCTATTTCCCATACACCAGACGGACCTTTTCTATGTGTTATATACAGAGAAGTTCTCTTGCTGGTGAGGTCTTCATCAGGCATGGAGTTTAGCCTGCTCACAGTTAACTGTCTATTTCCCATATACCAGACGGACCTTTTCTGTGTATTATCTACAGAGAGGTTCTCCTGCTGGTGAGGTCCTCTTCAGACATGGAGTTTATCCTGCTCACAGTGATCTGTCTATTTCCCATACACCAGACGGACCTTTTCTATGTGTTATCTACAGAGAGGTTCTCCTGCTGGTCAGGTCCTCTTCAGACATGGAGTTTAGCCTGCTCACAGTGATCTGTCTATTTCCCATACACCAGACGGACCTTTTCTGTGTATTATCTACAGAGATCTACTCCTGCTGGTGAGGTCCTCTTCAGACATGGAGTTTACAGTAGCTGCTCACAGTGAACTGTCTATTTCCCATACACCAAACAGACCTTTTCTGTGTATTATCTACAGAGAGGTTCTCCTGCTGGTGAGGTCCTCTTCAGACATGGAGTTTATCCTGCTCACAGTGATCTGTCTATTTCCCATACACCAGACGGACCTTTTCTATGTGTTATCTACAGAGAGGTTCTCCTGCTGGTGAGGTCCTCTTTAGGCATGGAGTTTAGCCTGCTCACAGTGATCTGTCTATTTCCCATACACCAGACGGACCTTTTCTGTGTATTATATACAGAGAAGTTCTCCTGCTGGTGAGGTCCTCTTTAGGCAGTGAGTTTAGTCTATTTACAGTGAACTGTCTATTTCCCATACACCAAACGGACCTTTTCTGTGTATTATATACAGAGAAGTTCTCCTGCTGGTGAGGTCCTCTTTAGGCATGGAGTTTAGTCTATTTACAGTGAACTGTCTATTTCCCATACACCAAACGGACCTTTTCTGTGTATTATATACAGAGAAGTTCTCCTGCTGGTGAGGTCCTCTTCAGACATGGAGTTTAGCTGCTCACAGTGATCTGTCTATTTCCCATACACCAGACGGACCTTTTCTGTGTATTATCTACAGAGAGCTACTCCTGCTGGTGATGTCCTCTTCATACATGGCGTTTACAGTAGCTGCTCACAGTGAACTATTTCCCATACACCAGACGGACCTTTTCTGTGTATTATATACAGAGAAGTTCTCCTGCTGGTGAGGTCCTCATCAGACATGGAGTTTAGCCTACTCACAGTGATCTGTCTATTTCCCATACACCAAACGGACCTTTTCTGTGTAATATATACAGAGAAGTTCTCCTGCTGGTGAGGCTCTCTTCAGACATGGAGTTTAGTCTGTTTACAGTGAACTGTCTATTTCCCATACACCAAACGGACCTTTTCTGTGTATTATATACAGAGAAGGTCTCTTGCTGGTGAGGCCCTCATCAGACATGGAGTTTAGCTGCTCACAGTGAACTGTCTATTTCCTATACACCAGACGGACCTTTTTTATGTGTTATATACAGAGAAGTTCTCCTGCTGGTGAGGTCTTCATCAGGCATGGAGTTTTGCCTGCTCACAGTGAACTGTCTATTTCCCATACACCAAACAGACCTTTTCTGTGTATTATATACAGAGAAGTTCTCCTGCTGGTGAGGTCCTCTTCAGACATGTAGTTTAGCCTGCTCACAGTGATCTGTCTATTTCCCATACACCAGATGGACCTTTTCTGTGTATTATCTACAGAGAGCTACTCCTGCTGGTGAGGTCCTCTTCAGACATGGAGTTTACAGTAGCTGCTCACAGTGAACTATTTCCCATACACCAGACGGACCTTTTCTATGTGTTATCTACAGAGAGGTTCTCCTGCTGGTGAGGTCCTCTTCAGGCATGGAGTTTAGCCTGCTCACAGTGAACTGTCTATTTCCCATACACCAGATGGACCTTTCCTATGTGTTATATACAGAGGTTCTCCTGCTGGTGAGGTCCTCCTCAGACATGGGGTTTATCCTGCTCACAGTGAACTGTCTATTTCCCATACACCAAACGGACCTTTTCTGTGTATTATATGCAAAGTTGTTCTCCTGCTGGTGAGGTCCTCTTCAGACATGGAGTTTAGCTGCTCACAGTGTACTGACTATTTCCCATACACCAGATGGACCTTTTCTATGTGTTATATACAGAGAGGTTGTAATGCTGGTGAGGTCCTCTTCAGACATGTAGTTTAGCTGCTCACAGTGTACTGTCTATTTCCCATACACCAGACGGACCTTTTCTGTGTATTATCTACAGAGAGCTACTCCTGCTGGTGAGGCCCTCATCAGGCATGGAGTTTAGCTGCTCACAGTGTACTGTCTATTTCCCATACACCAGACGGACCTTTTCCCAAAATGTATCCCTGTATGAGGCGCAGATACTGGATGGGTGTTGCCTACATTGACAATAAAGAAGCGATCAGGGTGAACATAACGGCGACAGATAACTGGCTGTGTGATGGTGATAGCGGCAGTGGCGAGTCATCAGCAGCAGTAATACAGTTTGGAGCATGATACGGGCAAAGCAGCAGATGTCTCGCTGTGTAGTGGTGGAAGCAGCAGTGGCACGTCAACACAAATGGCCATACAGCATGGAACATCATGGACAAGGTGGAATTGAATATGAAATAATGTCTGGCTGTGTAGTGGAAATGGTACAGGCATTAGTGGCAGTACAGTATAGAACATGATGGACAAGGTGCAGGAGATGATGTCTGGCTGTGTTGGGTTTGCAGTGGTGGCAGAAGCTGACATGTTACTAGTGGACGGACCTAGAAATGACATTTCCTAATCAGATATACCTCTGTGATATACCAAATTGCAGTCTGTGATGCAAGCAATTAATTCAATATTTTACACAGCTCGATGCAATAAATTGAATTATCACTAAAAATGCAATATTGAAATGTTTAGCGGCTGTATATAATGATTCAGATTTGGAAAAAAAATTAGAAAAAGCCACTTTTGTCTGGCGATACAGAGCGCGCACTTGGGGTCATTTATCAAACTGCTGTAAAGTAGAACTGGCTTAGTTGCCCATAGCAACCAATCAGATTCATTTTTCACAGCTCCTTTGGAACATGAAAGGTGGAATCTGATTGGTTGCTATGAGCAACTAAGCCAGTTCTACTTTACACCAGTTTGATAAATGACCCCAACTATTTTTGCTCTCAAAATCTATCACAGCTTCATCACAGCCAATGGGGCCATATCGCTAGGATATGCCACCATTGTCTTATAGGTGCGGGTCCCACCCCTATATCAAGAACAGAGCTCCGAAAGTGTTGGAGGGTGCACTGCATTCATTTTCTATGGGGCCACTGCAAATAGCTGAGCACTGACTTGGCTATTTCCATCGAGCCCATATAAGTGAATGGGAGCTGTGGACGGTCATGTTCAGTGCGGTTCCATTCACTTCTATGGGAAGAGCACTTGGTTGTGGCCGCACCGGAGTCTCCTCATTATCTCTGTCTGCTCTGTGGATGGTTTATACTGATTATTAGTATTTTTAATACTTTCACATATATGATGCTGCCTGGTCTCTTTTTTTCTTCCGCACAAGATGGTACCATTCTGGGTATCGTTGATGCCCCTGGAAATGCATTTAATGCTGCAATACATGATTAAAGTGGTTATCAGAGACCAAAACAGTCCCGCACTGGTGATGACACTAACTCAGTCCGCACTGCTGGATTCAGTGAGTGTGACGTTAGGTGCAGGCCACTGCTGGGGACTGTGATTGGCGATGACACATGATGCCGGTGCAGAAGTGAGTGGAAGTGCCAGTTGGGGATCCACATGGACCTAATCCAGCAGCGGGGATTGGGTATCATCATCAGTGCGGGTCTGCTACAGCTAGGGGATCTGTCTTTGATAACACCTTTAGGACAGGACCATTTTCCAATTTTGTTTTTTACTGCCAGCCTTCCCAGAGCCATAACTTTTCCACAGAGTGCTTACGTGGTGTTTCTGTCTGTGCCTCTACATCGCAAAAAAAAGTACTGCATGCTCTACTTTTTTGCAGTGCAGCCATCGGATGTAGATTGCAGACCCCATTCAAGTGAATGGGTCCTGCCTCCTAATTTGGCAGTCCTATGGTCACCAGTCTGCAGCAAGAGCCTGGCCGGCACACGTTCTATAGTTTTATAGGTTTAGTTTTTACAGTGTTCCCTATGAGATAAAAGTGACCTGTTCTCTTCATTCTCTGGTCAGTACGATTACAGTGATACCACATTTATATAGTTTTATAGGTTTTGTTTTTACAGTGTTCCCTATGAGATAAAATTGACCTGTTCTCTTCATTCTCTGGGTCAGTACAAATAGTTTTAACCCCTTCCCACCCAGCGCCGTACATGTACGGCACGCTGATCGGGCGGGTGCAGGAGCTGCGCCCGCCCGATCAGCGGCAGGGGTCCGGCTGTGCCCAGGTGCTGGACCCCTGGGGAATGCGGCAGCATCGGTGAAAACACCAATGC
>ONZH01014635.1:0-92132 GCA_900303285.1 Rhinella marina
TATATTTATTAATGATCTTGTAGAAGGCTTGCACAGTAAAATATCAATTTTTGCAGATGACACTAAACTGTGTAAAGTAATTAACACAGAAGAGGACAGTACACTGCTACAGATGGATCTGGATAGACTGGAGGCTTGGGCAGAGAAGTGGCAGATGAGGTTTAACACTGACAAATGTAAAGTTATGCATATGGGAAGGAATAATGCAAGTCACCAGTACATACTAAATGGTAAAATATTGGGTAACTCTGACATAGAAAAGGACCTAGGAATTTTAGTGAACAGAAATCTAAGCTGCAGAAACCAGTGTCAGACAGCTGCTGCCAAGGCCAATAAGATAATGGGCTGCATCAAAAGAGGCATAGATGCCGTGATGAGAACATAGTCCTGCCACTTTACCAAATCACTAGTCAGACCACACATGGAGTACTGTGTACAGTTCTGGGCTCCTGTGAACAATGCAGACATAGCAGAGCTGGAGAGGGTTCAGAGGAGGGCAACTAAAGTAATAACTGGAATGGGTGGACTACAGTACCCAGAAAGATTATCAAAATTAGGCTCATTCACTTTAGAAAAAAGACGACTGAGGGGAGATCTAATAACTATGTATAAATATATCAGAGGTCAGTACAGAGATCTCTCCCATGATCTATTTATCCCCAGGACTGTGACTGTGACGAGGGGCCATCCTCTGCGTCTGGAGGAAAGAAGGTTTGTACACAAACATAGAAGAGGATTCTTTACGGTAAGAGCAGTGAGACTATGGAACTCTCTGTCTGAGGAGGTGGTGATGGTAAGTTCACTAAAAGAGTTCAAGAGGGGCCTGGATGTATTTTTGGAGGGTAATAATATTACAGGTTATAGTTACTAGAGAGGGGTCGTTGATCCAGGGAGTAATTCTGATTGCCTGATTGGAGTCGGGAAGGAATTTTTTTCCCTAAAGTGGGGAAAACTGGCTTCTACCTCACAGGGTTTTTTTGACTTCCTCTGGATCAACTTGTAGGAAAACAGGCCGAACTGGATGGACAGATGTCTTTTTTCGGCCTTATAAACTATGTTACTATGTTACTCGGTTCTTTGGTGTCTATTGAAAAACAAATGGCCAACTGCAGACTCAAAGCCAGTATGAGGAATATCATCATTACCAAATAAGCTACCTCCAGACTTGGCTACAAGGAGAAGTAAAAACATAGTTCCATTAATCATGACCCATTAATACCATGGTCTACTCGTTAGTGCTCATGATAATAAAGAGGTTATTATAGGAAGAACCTAAAAAACAAATTCAGTGCTATTTTAGGACCCTAATTCATCAATGGAATGATAAATATGGCAATTAAAACATACATCTAATTAACATAGCATTTTAAAAGCTTCTTACATTTTTCATAGCTTATTAAACTTCCTGAAGGTAGGGTTGATGGAAAGTAATCATGACATGCATTTATGAACAGCATTTTTTATGTATGAGAGTCATCATTTGTGTAAAACAGGTATACTACGTTAAGAGCCTTCTTCCTGGGTGGGTGTTCTCTCCCATTTAATTAGCCACAGCCATCCTGACCTGTTATGCATCTCAAAATAGAAGCTTGTACATTGTATTGAAAGCTTCTTTCAAGTACCCTATCTATTTCTGCAATACAGTGAAAAACAAGCATCATTTGATTAAGAACCATCGCTGGCATCTGGTGCTAGTTTTTTCTGCTGTTTGCAGAACCTAATAAATGGCAATTGCTATACATCAAGGGTGCACAACCTTTTTTTTTCTTTTTTTCATGGTCATACTATCAGACTGTACCACTCCCAACATCTGTAATAAAACTTAAAGGGGTATTCTCATCTGCAACATTGCACAACTTCACCTTTTGTATTGCATTCTAAGGCCTCATTCACACGACCGTATGTTCATTTCCGTATCTTATCCGCATTTTTGCGGATAAGATGCAGAACCATACGGACCCATTCATTTTTCCATAGGAGAAAAAAAAATGCGGAATGCACACAGTGTGCGTTAGGAGGAGGTAAGGAAGACTTTCCGTATGTCTTCCGTTCTGTTTTTGATACGGACACGGAATACATACGGTCGTGTGAATGGAGCCTAATTGTGAAAATAAATAAAAAAATAAATATAAAAAAATATATATATATATATATATATATATATATACACAGTATATATATATATATATATATATATATATATATATATATATATATATATACTGTATAATATATATATATATATACATACATACATACATACAGTACAGACCAAAAGTTTGGACACACCGTCTCATTTAAAGAGTTTTCTGTATTTTCATGACTATGAAAATTGTACATTCACACTGAAGGCATCAAAACTATGAATTAACACATGTGGAATTATAAACTTAACAAAAAAGTGTAAAACAACTGAAAATATGTCTTATATTCTAGGTTCTTCAAAGTAGCCACCTTTTGCTTTGATTACTGCTTTGCACACTCTTGGCATTCTCTTGATGAGCTTCAAGAGGTAGTCACCTGAAATGGTATTCCAACAGTCTTGAAGGAGTTCCCAGAAATGCTTAGCACTTGTCGGCCCTTTTGCCTTCACTCTGTGGTCCAGCTCACCCCAAACCATCTCGATTGGGTTCAGGTCTGGTCACTGTGGAGGCCAGGTCATCTGGCGTAGCACCCCATCACTCTCCTTCTTGGTCAAATAGCCCTTACACAGCCTGGAGGTGTGTTAGGGGTCATTGTCCTGTTGATAAATCAATGATGGTCCAACTAAACATAAACCGCATGAATAGCATGCCACTGCAAGTTGCTGTGGTAGCCATGTTGGTTCAGTATGCCTTCAATTTTGAATAAATCCCCAACAGTGTCACCAGCAAAGCACCCCCACACCATCACACCTCCTCCTCCATGCTTCACGGTGGGAACCAGGCATGTAGAGTCCATCCGTTCACCTTTTCTGCGTCACACAAAGACACGGTGGTTGGAACCAAAGATCTCAAATTTGGACTCATCAGACCAAAGCACAGATTTCCACTGGTCTATTGTCCATTCCTTGTGTTCTTTAGCCCAAACAAGTCTCTTCTGCTTGTTGCCTGTCCTTAGCAGTGGTTTCCTAGCAGCTATTTTACCATGAAGGCCTGCTGCACACAGTCTCCTCTTAACAGTTGTTGTAGAGATGTGTCTGCTGCTAGAACTCTGTGTGGCATTGACCTGGTCTCTAATCTGAGCTGCTGCTAACCTGTGATTTCTGAGGCTGGTGACTCGGATGAACTTATCCTCCGCAGCAGAGGTGACTCTTGGTCTTCCTTTCCTGGGGCGGTCCTCATGTGAGCCAGTTTCTTTGTAGGACTGACTGACCTACATTTCTTAAAGTAATGATGGCCACTCGTTTTTCTTTACTTAGCTGCTTTTTTCTTGCCATAATACAAATTCTAACAGTCTATTCAGTAGGACTATCAGCTGTGTATCCACCTGACTTCTGCCCAACACAACTCATGGTCCCAACCCCATTTATAAGGCAAGAAATCCCACTTATTAAACCTGTCTGGGCACACCTGTGAAGTGAAAACCATTTCAGGTGACTACCTCTTGAAGCTCATCAAGAGAATGCCAAGAGTGTGCAAAGCAGTAATCAAAGCAAAAGGTGGCTACTTTGAAGAACCTAGAATATAAGACATATTTTCAGTTGTTTCACACTTTTTTGTTAAGTATATAATTCCACATGTGTTAATTCATAGTTTTGATGCCTTCAGTGTGAATCTACAATTTTCACAGTCATGAAAATACAGAAAACTCTTTGAATGAGAAGGTGTGTCCAAACTTTTGGTCTGTACTGTATATATATATATCTTTTTGAGAAACAGTGGGCTTTGCTATTATTTAAAATGAAAGCTGAGGTCAATTCATTTTGTAGGTCTCATCTAGAGCAAAATGTTTAGAAGGAAGAAAAATACAATCTTCCTAAAGAGGAGATATAACCTCTTCGGACATGTCTACTTACTACTTGCATTGCCCATGTAATAAAAAGTTCTTCTTCTTATTCTTATGACCGTTTTGTGCCATTCCTTTATTATTCCTGCTAGAGGTTAGCCTTGGACCTTCATTTCAAACTACTAGTAATTCATTCCTAACTTCTAGCAGGAATAATAAAAGAATGGCAAATCATAGTCATAAAAATAGATGCCCCACAGTTGATATTACATGAGAAATGCAAATAGTTGTTAAAATAGGCTGTCAAGAAAAATTACAGATCCATTTTAAAGGGAACCTATGATATTGAACATGGTGTCTGAGCTGAAGGCAGCATGTTATAGAACAGGAGGAGCTGAGCAGATTGATATATAATTTTATTGGAATAGATTTAGTATAACCTGTTTTACATTTATTTAAATTCTGGCATATTCTGGGCTTTAAAGTCATGGAGACAGTCTGACCAGGCAGTGGCATACCTGCAACAGAGACAGACCACACGACTGCTATGGGGTTGGGAGGGGACCCTCACAGAACTTTCTCTTCTCTCCTTCCTGTGAAAAGACTTACTGAAATGTTGAAGTCCCATAGTGTGACAAAAAAAAGTGAAAAAAGTTTTAACTAAAAAAAATGTAAAAAAAGCACCCTTTCCAATAATCAAGCTATGCACAATATAAAAAATAGACATAATAGATATCGTAAAGTCTGTAAAAATATCTCATGTTCTACTCCGTAAAAAATAAATAAAAACCTTCCCCAAATAGTATTTTTTTCACATTGCCTTGCAAAAAGTGTAATAGCAAGTGATAAAAAAGTACTATGTATCCCAAAATGGTACTAATGAAAACGTCAACTGATCCTGCAAAAAAAAAAAGGGGAACCCCCACAAGATGATTGGCAGAAAAGTTTAAAAATGTGAATCTAAGAAAATGGCAACACAAAAGCATATTGGCATTGCCGTGTCCGTTACACGAACCTAGTTGTGAACATTTCATCAAGAACTCTATCACAGGCTGAACTGAGCTTACTTTCAAAAGGACTTTCCTTTTGTCCATATGGTAATTTACAAAAGTTCAATGTGGAACAAGAACTTAACAGGTTTTACAGATCACTCAGACTGAAAGCACATTTCTCACAACACACCCCTACCCCCACAACATCTACGATCCTGTCTATACAATCACTAGGGCTCAAAAGCAAGAGTAGTGTTATGCCCCCGAAAAACTACCATGGTGTATAGGCGTTTATTCAACTTATAGATCGTGACATTAAAACCAATACCCAAGCTTTAAAAAGAGGAGACTTTCACACTCGAGGAATATATTGCCTTCAATATGCTTCAGTCTGACAAATCTATCACAATCAAACCGTCAGCCAAAGACGGTGCGATAGTGGTAATGGACACTACAGCCTATGTCTAGGAAATACACAATTAGCTGATACTATTACTTATGAGCAGGTACAACATAACCCGACTTTCAAACTCAAAAAAGAAAAAAACTTTCTAGACAGTCACCTTCAGATAGGAACCATTGACAAATTTACCTACATCATTCTCCTCAATGAAAATCCCATCATACCAGTATTCTGCATATTACCAAAAATCCATAAAAACCTGACTCATCCACCAGGAAGACCGAGTGTGGCTTCCACCGATTCCCTCTTATCACCCCTATCCACCCCAAGACAGTATACTTATCACGATTGACATAAACAGTTTGTATACTTCCATCTCTCACGAAAAAGGCATCCAGGCGATTATATCACTCCTACAAACCTCAGACTTTCCAACAGCTGCCCAAGACTTCTGTATACACTTACTATGATTTGTACTTCAGCATAATTACTTCATGTTTGGTGACAACTTTTTTGCTCAGAAGAAAGGGACCGCCATGGGGGCCCCCTTATGCAAATGCCTTTATGGCAAAATTTGAAGAACATTGGGTCTACAAGAATGACCTATTTCAAACATATGCAATAACCTGGCACAGATGTATAGATGACGTGTTCTGCATTTGAAAGGGTGACCAGAACTCCTTTATAGAATTCCTTCAATATATCAATGAAATCGACCCGGACCTGCAATTCACAGCTCACACTGACAAACAATCTATTAGCTTCCTGGACACAAAAGTAATAAAAACTTCTGACAATACTCTGATCACCGAACCTCACAGAAAACCTACAGATCGGAACAATCTTCTCCATTTTCCGAGCTGCCATCCAGATACAACAAAAAAATCCTTACCACGTTCACAATTCCAAAGAGTCACTAGAATAATTAGTGACTGTACGTAACCAACATCTAACTGAAATGGCGCAAAAATTCCAAGAAAGAGGCTACCCGCTGTCTATTCTCAAAAGGGAACAGTCACTTCCACATACCACTCTCTGACTACTGAGAAGAACCCTCCTCTCCCCTGCTTACCTGCGGTGGTCACCTATCACCCCATAGTCCCTAAAATCCACTCCATCATACAATCACATTTACAAAAGGCCTATCCAGAAATTCCCGAATTTCAGAACCCAGCGAGGATGAGTTATAAAAGATCGCAGAACCTGAAAGATAAATTGGTACAAGCAGACATTGGATCCCTTAAACCCTCTTTAAAACAATTAACATTGGCACCCAAGAAAAAAGGAACTTACCCTTGTCTCAACTGTGCATAGTGTACTAATGTAATTAAAGAATAGTTCATCCCCACTCTGGTAAAATCTACCATCCAAAGGAGTTCTATACCAGCAGTTCCTCTTATGCAGTATATCTAATTCGTTGCCCATGCAGTCTCGCATACGTGGGTGCAAGACCGCATTGATCCGTTGCTGAAAAACAGAATTGCCAATAGCATTTCATTTTCTCCAAGCTCTACATCAAATTAGCCAATTAAAATTCCAAGTTCTAGAACAAACAACACCATCTAGGAGAGTGGGCAATAGGACTATACATTTAAAAGAATGTGAAGCCTCTTTGATATTCGAATTGCATACTAATCACCACGAAGATTAAATAGAGACTTTGACTTCTGTATCACACGATTTTGACGTCTGATTTTCATGATATCTATATTCTCTTTCCACAGACGAAATGATCCCTATCAGACAGGTAGTATTGCTTGTTTCCTATTACCATAGAATCAGGAAAGTACTAACATAACCAATAGAAACTAACCTGTCTGCGTAGCTACTCTCCTAAAAATATAACTAACCTATAGCTCAATAATATGTCTTTCTCTCCATTATAACCAGTGTAATGTTCTTTTAATTAGTTGATATAGTAATAACCTGGAATAACCTATTACACTCTACTTATGACATCCTTGAAACCAGACGTAATATAGTTATGCATTTCATTTATATTCTATACTCTGTATCTAATATGGATACCTGGCTTACATGTGGCTCCGAGATCCAAGAGTTAACATTACCTACTTCAAAGTATACCAAAATATTAAATATCTTATCTTATAAGAGACGCCATCTTTGCCCCTTTCCTATTGCCATATTTTCCTTCTCTTTCCATTGGACTGTAATGACAATTGCAATAATCAGTCAGAGCGCTTCATAACAGTAAATGAAACGACCGCTTGCCAGGACTAGCTCAGGACTCATTTGTTCTACAGCGCATGCGCCCACCCTCTCATGACGCTAAGCGCTCAGCGCTACACGTCAGACGCTGGCCTCATAAATCTAGCCACATAGAATGGCCCTTCACACGCCATCTTCCATGTAACAAGCTCTAACCACTAAGGTATGTACCCACTGACCACCAATACAATAGCGCTTTATATAGCAATTTATAGCGCTTTTTATGCCACTTAGAATTGATATTTAGACAGGCACCTATTGCTTAATCATGCTATTGCGCTCTATGACTGCATCACACTAGCAATTTGATTGCATTATATTGCTATGTATTGCTAATAATGTGTCCTGGGACATAATGTCATTATATATCCCTCTATTTGTATACTAACTTTCACGTACCTTCTATATGAAGCCAAGTGTTACCATACTCTATATTTCTTTTTTACAGAGAAATATGATTTATCCCCCCTGCGACATCATGACCATGTAACTTGTATTATCTTCTCACATTATGCTCTTGCTTCCATGTAAATCACTGACACTCAAATGAACTATGTTATACTGCTACTGTTGAATCATGTAAATATCATTTCCTTGAATGAACTTTCATCAATGAATTTTCCTTGTAATCATGTCTGTAATTCTATTTATGCCCATTCTACCAATCATGTACGATAAAAAGCAACCCTTATTTTTTGTATCTATGTATATACTAAGCCGTTAACAAGGTCTAGAACAAACCGAAACGTTGGCCTGTGGCTTTAAATAAAGATGGATTAATAAATCATATTTAAGCAAATTACCTATTTGAGTGCCGTGGTTTTCTCTACATTGTGTTACAAATAGCACATGATCTACCCTGTTAGCCATTTTTGTCACCTTGCCTTACAAAAAGCTTAATAGTGAGCATTTAAAAAGTACTATTTACCCCAAAATGGTACCACTGAAAACCTCAACTCATCATGGTAAAAACAAGTCCCCACACAAGACGATCGGCTGAAAAATAAAAAAATAAATGTCTCCCAGAATATGGCAACACAAAAACAAGCTTTCCATAGAAGCTTTTATTGTGTAACATTGCAAAAAAAAAAAAAAAAAAAAGACAAATTAGGTATCGCCGCATCCATAACCGGCTATATAAAAATATCACATGATCTACCCAGTCAGATGAACGCTGTAAAAAAAAAGGCATCAAAACAGTCATTTTTTGTTGCAACGCCTTACAAAAAAAAGCGTAATATTGAGCAATCAAAAGTAATATGTAACCCAAAATGGTACCAGTGGAAACCTCAAATCATCCCACAAGAAACAGGCCCCCCAACACAAGACAATTAGCAGAATAATAAAAAAGTATGGCTCTCAGAAAATGGCAACACAAAACCAGGAGTTTTTTTAAAAAAAATACTTGGTGTAAAAAAAAACAATATAAAATTGGTATCTATACAATCTATTGGATTGTAATCTTACTGACCAGCAGAATAAAGATGATGTGTCATTTTTCCCAACAGTGTTCGCTGCAATAACAAAACCCAAAAAGCAATGGCAGTGTTGCTGCCTTTTCTTTATCCTACTTCCTAAAAAGCTAAATAAAAAGCAATCAAAAAGTTGTATGTACCCCAAAATAGAAACAATGATAAAGCTCTATTGAGAGAAAAATAAAATGTATGGTTGTCAGAAAATGGCTGAACTGGTCTCCAGAGGCTGGTCATTAGCAACATGGTGCCTGTAGGCAATTCCACAAAAATCTGCCCTCCAAAAACCACCCCTCTGTATCCTTACTGCAGACTGCTAGCAATTCATTCATAACTTCTAGTAGAAATAATAATGGAATGGCACAACATAGACATAAGAATAGATGTTCCAGAATTGTTATTACATGGGGAATGCATGTAGCCATTAAAACAGGCATGTTCGGAGAGGTTAAAGGTCCTCTTTAAATCAAAGCCCTAGCCTGTCTGGGTGCTGACTAAACAGTGGTTTCTACAAGATTTCACAGGAGACAGATCTACCAGCTTCAAGGCTCTGACCCAGACTGAAACACTGAGGCCTCTATTTATTACCCAGTAATGATTCCAGTGAATACACTTTGGAACATCTCAGCTAGGGGGAATAGCTGTACTGGAGTGAGGTGGAATGGCAGGTCCGTCTACCAATCATACCAACTGTGGCAGTGGAACTGCCAGAGGTCCATTAAAACAGTGCATCCCACCCAGAGCAAGCTGGGTGGGATGAAAGGCTTGGAAAATAGGGTTTTCCCTCAGTCTGCATCAACAAGGCTGGCAATGACGATAATTAGCAGCCAGCTGAGGAGTTCAGGTAAATGTGAGCTGAGCCCCTCAATCAGGGCTCCCAGTCTGGGGAGGAAACAGGCTGCGTAAAGCCCTGTGGGAGCCGAGACCCTCTGACCCTATGTGGGGTAGGAACTGAGTGGTGTTTTGGGGAGCTGGGTGGTAGACACAGATCCCGATAGTGAGGGAAACTACTGTGTAGTTAGTAGGCAGACGGCCAAAGATTTGAGTTTATATTTTATGTTCTTTGACTGCTGTAAAGGAGACAATAAAACTGGTTGCAGCCAGTTTGTACCCAGGTTTGCAGTGTTGGAGTGGCTTCTTGAGGTGTGCCAACCATCTAAGATGAGAAGACGGCGATCCTGGAGAAATAAGTGACCCCGAGTTGTCACGCAACCATTCCAAAAGCAATCCAACCCACAAACAAAGTCTGAACAAACCAGCTCCAGCAAACTATACTTTGCTAAAATCATACAGCCTTCTGGATTCCTTTTATCTCACCTATCTGAGCAATATGAGCGAGATATAAAACCCCCTCCAGTACTTTACCAAAGATCTTGTTACAAATTGTGGAAAATTATACTTACTCACCGGTAATTTGATTTTCCTGAACCCATGACAGCACCATAGAGAGATGGATCCGCCCCCACAGCTGGACAGGAAACCTTAGAGCAATTAAAAAGGGAACACCCAATTCCTCCTTCAGTGTCGTTTCCAGAGTAATCAGTCAGAGCCGTTCAAATACATTCTTAAAATTTCTTCTCTTTTCCATTCCCTTTTTTTTTTTTGAAAGACAGAAACAATTGTCATCAATCACAAGCGCCCGGGAGGGAATTAGAGGGGTGCTGTCATGGGTTCAGGAAAATCAAATTACCGGTGAGTAATTATCATTTTTCCCCTCACCCATAACAGCACCATAGAGAGACCGAAAGCAGATGAGTAAAAAACACCCCTTGGGCAGGACAGCACTTAAAAAGTATTCTATTCCAAGAAGACCCCGAAGTAGGAGGAGGGAACGAAGGCTAACAAGAGGTCCGAACTAAAGTTGGATCAAGAAAACATCCCAATCTAGGAACTTTTAAACTAGACATTAGACTTAAACCAGTGACAACTTAGAAAGAAAACGCATATGGTTTCCCCTAAAGGGTTTCTGTCACCACTTTTGAGCCTATTAAACAGGATGACATTTGCAATGTGCAAATGTCACCTGATGCTAACTATGTAATTTATTTTATTATCACTGCCCTCGTTTTTGTGTAATTTAAACATTTATAATATGGTAATTAGCCTCCTAGGAGCAGGGGGGGCGTTACCCCTGCTCCTAGAGGCTCCGTTTGCCCACCTTCAAAGACACCTCCTTTGTCTTGATTGACAGGGCCAGGCATCTCGCTCCATCTCCTGATGCTAACTATGTAATTTATTATATTATAACTGCTACCGTACTTATGTAATTTAAACATTTATAATATGGTAATTAGCCTCCTAGGAGCAGGGGGGGCGTTACCCCTGCTCCTAGAGGCTCCGTTTGCCCACCTTCAAAAACGCCTCCTTTGTCTTGATTGATAGGGCCAGGCAGCTCGCTCCATCTCCTGCCGGCCCTGTCCGATTCAAATCCCACACCTGCGCTGTGGGTCCTTCATTTTTGAAGGTGGGCAAACGGAGCCTCTAGGAGCAGGGGTAACACCCCCCCTGCTCCTAGGAGGCTAATTACCATATTATAAATGTTTAAATTACACAAAAACGGGGGCAGTGATAATAAAATAAATTACATAGTTAGCATCAGGTGACATTTGCACATTGCAAATGTCATCCTGTTTAATAGGCTCAAAAGTGGTGACAGAAACCCTTTAAGTGCTTATAAAAATAATAATAAATAGATTTAACCACATATTTAGAAAGGTACTTATCTTGATACAGGATGATCAAAAAACTGAAGATGCCTGCCGAACCACCAGAGATTCCTTTGGTGCAGATTATATGGCAAAACAGATGTTTAGATCCAAGATCTACTGAAGACCATCTTCTGTAGGCCAACCAAACAATATATCCAAGCCCAAATCTTCACTCTCAACCAGAGGTTTATAGGGCTCTGCTGGTATGCCATAGCTCCTCTAGGTCTTCCAGGCAAAATCATTTAGTCCATTTTCTCACTCCCACCAGGAATATAAAAGGGTTTTATGGGTCGCTGTTTTCTGCAGACCAATACACTTGAAAAGGTCAACCATGCATAGCCACAAAATTAGTTCACCATGTATGCATAATCACAAAGGTAGACCGTCAACCAGACATGGCAGCACCTCAGACGTGCAAGTCACGTAGTCACTCACTAATCGCCCAAGTACAGGCATCCCAATACAATAGTTGCCACCAAACACGGTCGCACAAGGCGCTAGCCATCCAGACACCTCTGCATAGGCAGGCAGCCAAACATAACTGTACCGCACAAGCCCAGCAGCAGAAGCAAACAGCTACACTGCAAGCTGCAGGAACAGTCATTTCAGCAAGCAAGCATGCCACAAAGTCCAAAGTCTTAACCCCAGGCTGCCCCAACTCAAATGCAGCCCACCAGATAGGCCCTGCATCACAGACAGTCGACAAGGCATAAACCCAAAGGTAGCCATTCAACCAGACAGACAGACTCAAAGGCAGTCAGCCAGCTAGACAGGCATGGACACAAGGCAGCCAGCCCAACAAGCCTGGGCTCAAAGGCCGTCAGACTGGCATAGATTCAAGGCAGATGGCCAGACAGACAGACATAATTCAAGTCACTCAGACAGGTATAGACTCAAGGCAGTCAGCCAGACAAGCATAGACTCAAAGGCAGTCAGCCGGACAAGCATAGACTCAAAGGCAGTCAGTCGGACAAGCATAGACTCAAAGGTAGTTAGCTGGACAAGCATAGTCTCCAAGGCAGTCACCTGGACAAGCATAGACTCAAAGGCAGTCAGCCGGACAGGCATAGACTCAAAGGCCGACAGCCAGTCAGCCAGCCACAGACTCAAAGGCAGTCAGCCAGACAGGCATACACTCAGAGTCAATCAGTCAGCTATACTGGCATAGACTGAACAGTTAGCCAGCCAGCCAGCCAGACAGGCAGGCAGGCACAGAATCGAATGCAGACAGCCAGACAGGCATAGGCCTAGTCAACCAGGCCCTGAAGCCGTGAGGCAGTCAACCAGGCCCTGAAGCCATGAGGCAGTCCAACCAGGCCCCGAAGCCGTGAGACAGTCCAACCTAGCCCCCAAAGCCGTGAGACAGTCTAACCAGGCCCCGAAGCCGTGAGGTAGTCAACCAGGCCCCGAAGCCGTGAGGCAGTCAACCAGGGCCCCAAAGCCATGAGGCAGTCAACTAGGGCCCCAAAGCCGTGAGGCAGACAACCAGGCCGCGAAGCCGTGAGGCAGTCAACCAGGCCCCGAAGCCTTGAGGCAGTCAACCAGGCCCCGAAGCCGTGAGGCAGACAACCAGGCCCCAAAGCCATGAGGCAGACAACCAGGCCCCAAAGCCGTGAGGCAGACAACCAGGCCCCAAAGCCTTGAGGCCAAAATATCCAAAATTCAAACGCATCAATCATCCCAAGGTGTTCCTTGTTTCATAGCCCAGAGAGGCTGCATGCTCCAGGCTCAACTGTCCAGAGGACAGGAAACCACACTGAAGGAGGAAGTGGGTGTTCCCTTTTTAATTGCTCTAAGGTTTCCTGTCCAGCTGTGGGGGCGGATCCATCTCTCTATGGTGCTGTCATGGGTGAGGGGAAAAAATAGAGTTGGACATTTGGCAACACTCAAAAAATGTTGTCATACATATGCACCATATGCCTATTTTGATTATAAATGCCATCACCAGTGGTTGTGTCCACCAGTGACACTTACAATCAGTATTATACCAATATAAAAATGTCTCCAACAGAATCACCATTATGTATATCAGATTAAATCCACCACACCAAAAAGAAATTATATATACACATTACACAATTAATCTAAATGGATGTTTTATTAATTCATCATAAATAATATTAAAAAGCCAGTAGAAGCGGCATACATATACAAAAAAATAGAACCACAGAGGACATGTAACACAAAAAATCCCTTCAATGAAATAAGCACAGACCAATACTACACTGATCAGAATTCAATAAAGATTATAAAAGTTGATATCTTCTTAGTGGGAAAACAGTAAAAACTACTTTATCAAGAGCAGGTAACCTTAGCATGGACTGTAAATAAAGTAGTCTCTCCAGTGACATTAGAGTACGCCTTGCAAGCATAGTTCAGATTCCGTGATGTTTGATGGCCTTTTGGCTGGTGGTTGAATGGCCTCTGGTGGTCACTGGACTGATTTCTAGTAATGGACCTGTGCTCTCTTTGTGAATCAGGCAATGAAGTTGGACCAAAAATACCAATATAAAACACACTGTCTGTAAGAATTCAGAAGAAAATGGATTGGTGAACTTGTGGGAGCCAAAAAATTAATCTTGTATGTGATCATGTAATTGATCTTACGTAGACCATATTTATACTTCCACTGAATCCATCGACCAGACTGCAAAATGAAGAAGCATGAGCTCTTAGTTATTTTTCTTCCAAGAGGCTTAGTTCTGCTCCATATTATTCACTTTGATCTATGAAATACCAAGCCATAATTACTTTTACCATGATTCTTTTGGCTTCTGACAACATAGTGTATAAAATGATAGATAGAGAGATATTGATATACATAGATAGAATGAATATTTAGATACATAATAGATAGAGATATTATAGCATTAACATTGTCTCCATTGGAGTGAAAAAGAGTGTTGGGTATGATTGTTTTTCAGGTCTATGTCCTACCAAACACAGAGGAAAGAATCTATTTTCACACAAGTGCATGCGATTGGAAAGCAGTCCTGTAAATGTGAAATGCAATATCCTGAAAACTATATTTCCCATAAGACACATCTATTTGGATTGATGGCCTGTCCACACTGTGTTCCCTTTTTCTACTTCAAACTTGCTTTTACTCTGCGTCTGGAAAATGTCTACATCTTTTTTCTTTTCCTCTGCTATAAATATGATTATTTTTGATTCATAATTAAAGCTCAATTAAGGAATTAATTTGTAATGATCACACAGCTCTGCATTACTACTTTATAACGTTCCTGTTATCGGTCAGGTTGCCAGCAGTTAGAGCGCTACAGATCCAACGTTTATGGCACATCAAATCATTATGCCATATTTCTTCTGTAGAATATCTCTATACTACAGCATCTGATGATGCATGTAACTATTTTATTTCTGTATGACTATAAGAAAAAAAAACAGCATGTTATGGACCCGTAAAGATCTGCGGGTGCCATAGTAAAGGGCTTATCCAGAAATATTAAACCACAGCCAGTTTCTTGCAGAGACAATATCATACCTGTCCATGGATTGTGTCTTGTAATGCTAGTAAGCTCTTTAGCAGTTAATAAGACTGGGCAACAATGCCATACATGACCCGTAGATCAGTTGCGCTCCGGCCCCACACATGTCACACAGTACATACATACATACACATAAACATACACACACATATAGACAAACAAACACACATACATACTTACATGCTCCCCGGCAGGTCTTCGGAGCGTCAGAGGGACAGGACGGCTCACACAGGTCACGATTCCCCACAGCGCCCTCTGCTGGGCGCCTGGTGGAATCATGACGATTCCACCAGGCGCCCAGCAGAGGGCGCTGTGGGGAATCGTGACCTGTGTGAGCCGGAATGCTTTCAGGAGCATTCCGTTGTCTTCAGTTCAGTTTTGTCCCCATTGACAATGAATGGGGACAAAACTGAAGCGTTTTTTTCCTTCAGTAGTTGGCCCCTTCATGATGACTTTATTTTTACCTCTAGTTTTAAATCTTCAGTAAATTTACTAAACACAATGCATAAAAGATGGAACTTTGACATATCATCTGCTGAAGGAAACATATAAAAAAAAGTACTGCTTCCTTTAAAGAGGTTGTCTGGGTTCAGAGCTGAACCTGAATTTCACCCAGGCAGCTTGCCTGACAAAAGCATCGGAGCATTTTATGCTCCGATGCTCTCCTTTGCCCAGTTCCAGTGACGAACCGGGCTCTGCCAGGCGGAGGATTCCGCCCAGCAGTGAGCCCGGTGATGTCACCAGCACTGATGGGCGGGCTTTAGCGCTGTCCTAGTCGTTTTACTAAAGCAGGCCCATCATAGCCGGTGACGTCACCGAACACACTGCCGGGCAGAAGCCTCAGCCCGGCAGTGTGTGTTTGTAAATAAAAGAGCCCTGAAATGCTCCGATGCTGGTGTCAGGCAGGCTGCTTGGGTGAAATCCTGGGTATGTCCAGGTTCAGCTCTGAACCTGGACAACCCCTTTAAATAGCTGGCTGTGCCATATTTAGCTGCAACGACTGACACTAAATACCTCTGATAACAAAAAAAAAAAAGACTTTCATATAGATGTGGAAGAATTTTACCCCATTGCAGAACTGCTTTATATTTGGTCACATCAGAGGGCTTTAAATCATGGATTGCGAGTTCAAGGGGTTTGACCTGGCATAGTCCCCTTTACGATCTGACATTGGCCTTGAAGAGACGCAATTGCACATTGACTGTTATGCATCTCTATTAATTAGACTAGAACCCATACATGCTACAGTACTTGCTAGGTGTCTCTATGTTCATCATCAGATCGGGTAGAAGCGTATAGCTGGACAACCACTTAAATAGTTCTACCACAGAATCTCAAAGGGCCTCAAGGCAGGGATGGCCACTCTACTTTCTTTGCACCAGTTTTGAAAAATCTCCACTCATGACCCATAAGTGCTAGCCAGAGGTGCAGCAGGAGTCAGTTAGAGCCCCCAAACATGCATCTTTTTCTAACATTGCTCTAATAGACATGAGCAGAGGGCAGACAACAGTCCAGTAGAACAGGTGCGCCCCTATGGTTAAGCAGAACAAAATGAATGGTCTGCTGTTAACGGGACTTTCTGCTTTTGTTATATTGATGACCTATCCTCAGACAGGGGGGGGGACTACTACACCGCTGATCAGCTGTTTGAAGAGAATGCAGTGCTTGTATGAGTGCTGTGTTCTTGTAACAGGTTGTGAGTGTGGATGCACTGAAGTGCACTGAAAACTAGTCTCAATACACACAGGGAGAGTAGACTGACGTCCATGCCTGCCTGAGAAAGCAAGAAAATGGCAGGCACAGACCACGGGCGTGACAGTTCTCTTCCATTTTTACCTGCTCGCCATCAACACTGCAGTGGTAAGCAGGGTAATTACAAATTTGTCGTCCCCATTCACTTCAAAGGGATGCTCCGTCCTATTCACCTGAATATCCTATACTTGGCACCCTTGGACATCCTCTGATCTGATATTCATCACCTATACTAAGTCCCAAAAAGTTCTTTAAGATGAGACCTGAGCTTGAACATGTTGTACTGAAAGTGTCCTCATAATACAATTAAAGGGGTTATCCAAGACAATAAAAAGCTCCCCCATATGCTGGCCCCTCACAATGAATATACTTACCTCGCTCCCAGTGCCGCAGCTGGTCCCCGCACCACCGCTTCTCAATATGAGCAGATGAAAACATCCGGTGTTGGGGGGGGAACAGCCAGTGGTAGGTGGGGACGGGGACGAGCCTCCCTAGTATAGCGAGTGATGCTAGGGAGGCTTGTCCCCTGTCATATAGTCTTGAATAACCCCTTTAACTTACTAATTACAAGCTTTCTATTTGGGCTGCAATCCCCATTCTGCCCTGTGGACATGTAAGAGTGCCTTCACACGTGGCAGAAAATTTAGTGACTGATTTAGGGCCCGTGTGCACGACCTATGCCGCTCCGGGACATATGGCCCACTCACGGACCGTATGTCTCGGAGCGCATATGGTCATGTGCAAGGGCCCTTAATCTCACGATTGGTTTTACGCTGTGTCTGCCACTTGGACGTGACAGGGAGGAGGGGTTGTGTTGTGACTCCCAACAGCAGCAAATGAATGAATGAATCTAACAGCAGCAGAATCTTAGTAAACATGCAACAATGTTCATGTCTATTCACCTAAGGGCTCATGCATGCGACCGTGCGCCAGCCCGGCCAGAGCTGCGGACTGCAAATTGCGGTGCACAATGCACAATCCGTATCCAACTGTTTGCACACCTACTTTTTAGCGGTGCGGAGGCACGGACAGAAATCCCATGGAAGCACTCCATAGTGCTTCTGATCCGTGCATCCGTTCTGCACGGCACCTCCCGCAATATGGCCACGGCCAGTCAATGGCCATGTGCATGAGCACTAAAGCTACCTTCACACATGGCAGGTTTTGTTGTAGAAAATGTTCAGCAGCTGAAAATCAGTTCTATTCATCTGAATGGGGTTCTTTGCGTGGAAACACATGGATTTTTGCAAACCCTGTATAGAACTGATTCTCAGTCGCATAAAATTTTCACCTGGAAACAGATGTAAACGTTGGCAAAAAACTACTCCATTAGGGGTGAGCGAGGTACCTGGACTTTTTCACTGAACTCCGGGTTTGGGTAATTTTATTATTTTCTGTTATAACATGGTTATATCGGAAAATAATAGCATTCTTAAGACAGAATGCAAAAGAATATGTCCATTTTCATGTTTTGGATGCAGTATTTGAAACCAAACTAGTAATGTATGTCCATACTTGCTAACTCTCCTGGAATGTCTGGGATACTCCCAGAAGCATGGGAGACCTTCCAGGCGAGTTGTCAAACCTGCAGGAACAAGCATGAAGGCTGCTTCCTCCTATAAAGCTGACCACCATGTATTGTAACTGTATGTGGCGGTAGCATGATGCGTCACTAGATGCCCAAATATGCTTCCAGTGGGCAACCTCTGGTGGAGCGCTGTAGGAACCTATGGGAATAAGTAGTATATTGTCAAATTTTACCGAAGCATGGCCGCTCTATGAAGATTACTTCTGGAACATGGGAACTGGGTATAAATGCCTCAGTCACGTGCATTGGAGATAAAGCAGTGTAACAAAACATAGGTATAGCAGTATAACAAACCATACAAAAAATCCTCTGTGAACAGGCCACACTAGATGGGCTTTGTGTAGATACAAGTTGTCCATGGCTGGTGAATCCAAATAAAGTTGCAAACTTTTGTCACCACCGCCTGGACCAAGACCACTGCCAGGGACACTCCACATCCCGACCAGTGATCGGTTAGTGACGTCAGCAGCGCGCTCCCGCCCTCTCCCGGAGCGCGCACGCAGCTAGGACTACAGCGCAGGAGGCAGTTGCAGAGTCCGGTGACGTCACGGCGCTCGCCCCGAACCTGGATATGAGTAGGGGAGGAGGGGGACGAGAGCGGCTGAGAGGTGAGGATGTGGGCTATCCGGGGCTCGGGGCAACAGGTTGAGTGTTGTGCCGGTGTTTTCGTCACGCCACTGTCAGCGCCGGCGGTGACTGGAGTACGGGCTGTAGGCTCGGTTTGGCGGGACGTTTGAAACTTTTAAGTTTTGTTAAGTGGAAGATGGTGGCGTCCAGTCACAGGCGCAACAAGCTAACGGCGCCTGGCGGGACACGTGACCCCCGGAACGGCTTGCTGCACGGCAGTGTTGTGTTTGTTGTGGTGACCGCGCTGTCTGTTCTTCCTCTACTGTAACGCTGGGCACTCGGATAAACCTTCCTGTCATTACCCCGTCTCTGCATCCCAAGAATAAGTGCAGAACTTTAGAAAGGTGTGAAGTAATGTTGGGTCACAGCGGGCATGGTGGCCATAGTGGGCGGGAGTGACCTGTCACTTGTAATCAGTATGCTGTCATGCTATGCAGCAGATGACAATGACAAGTGCTCATCGCTCCTTGTGCCACTGACCCTTCTGTGGTACAGGGACAAAACAGGAATAGGAATTCATTGATATAAGGGGTGCACAACATTTTTTACGCTGGAGGCCACATTGTTACATTTCACAATGCACACGGCTGGAATCCGTGTTTTGCGGATCGTCAGTTTGCGGACCGCAAAACATCCAACAGTTCTGTGCATGAGCCCTTATACTTACCCACTCCCTGCTGTTGCTATCTTCTGTTTCTCGTGCTATCTGACTACCTGTGGCCGCAAGCAGCGTGCTGAAGCCATGCATTGACCAGAGTGGTGCATGTGACCAGGGCTGTGGAGTCGGTAAGCCAAAGCCGAGACTCCTCAATTTCCCCTGACTCCGACTCCCAATCCAACTCCCTCATACATGGTGCATGTTTAAGTGATAACTTTAAACAAACTTTGCATGCATCAATAGTACAGATATGTCATGACTAGAGATGAGTGAACGTGCTCGAAACGAGCACTGTACTGCTCGGCTCCCCTGCGCTCGTATGGGCGCAGGCAGCTGCTTCTGTCCTCCTCGGGTCATGACAAAAAAGTTTTTAATATATGTTTTACTAGATATCTTTACAGGTTTTTCTCTGGGTACAGCTCACTAAGGGCCTGATGTATGAAAACTGTCTTTCTTTGTTGCCCATAGCAACCAATCAGAGCTCCCCTTTCATTTCTCCAGAGCACTATATGAAATGAAAGGGGAGCTCTAATTGGTTTCTATGGGCAACAAAGAAGCTTCTACACCTAGACAGTTTTCATACATAAGGATCTAGATGTTTTACATCAGAGGAAAAGCAAACTAAAACATAAAGCATACAGAGAGAACATGCACTGGAAAAATGATTTATGCACAGGTTATTGAAAGTTATTAGCATATATTAACTTGCTCTGACAGAGCAGGAGATTGTGATCTCTAACAATTACATTTTGCTTACTGCAGGTAATCACTCAGACCTCAGTCCAATCATTCTTCACTGCTCTCAGCCAATCAAATAACAGTCTTTCTGGTCTGTAGGTTACCATAGAAACCTGTGTTCAGTGAGAGACCTGCTGAACTGTCTATAGTTCATGACTAAAGTAAAATCTTCTGACGACTGTATTTAGAAAATGTCTTCATTGAACTGTCCCTTTATGTTGAAAGCTAATCTTTGTAACTAGTGAGAAAACCTCTTTAATCCTGTTTTCTCTAGTAGATCTGAGACAAGTGCAGCCATTCCTTCCCAGTGCCCTTGTCCTCTGATCTGTAGCAGAGGAGTTTCACTTCTGAGCATCTACATAAAGGGCAGCACACATTCATCTCAACTAAAAGCCTAGATCCTTAGATCAGGAATAGAACAGACATTTATAGGACATTTCATCATTTTCCCAAATTCTTATGAAAATATATTCAGCACATACTGCATTGAACTAACTGTACCAATGTATTATATATTTGTGGAGTCGGTCCATTTTATACCGACTCCAACAAAATGGACTCCGACTCCACAGCCCTGCATCTGACCGTGTCCATAGCCAGCCGGATGTAAACAGCAGGGAGTGGAACGGAGAGGAGCAGGTAAGTATAAATCTTCTGTTTCAGGGCCATGCTGCAGCAACTTGTTAAAATATCATTTTTACTGGAAAACCCCTTTAAGAGGTGACATTTCCTTCCATCCTGCCTTCTATTCATAAATCAGCGCTTTCCTTCACTGCAGAGAATGGAGCTCACTAGTTATTGCCATCTCCTGCCCCAGCTGTAGGTGCCCTGCAATAACCAATAAGCACTTACCCTTACTAGCGAGGAAAGCGTTTATTGTTTAACCCATTAATGACCAGACACTCTTTGGGGGGGGATTTAGTGCACATGGTGGTTCAGACAGTTGTAACTTTCTTATTTGCTGGAGAACTAAAATCATTTTTGCTACATTTTTTTATATGTGACATATAGGGCTTTATAATTTATTTAACTTCTTTTTTTTTTAGAATGTGTTTTGCAAACCATAGCTCCTTATTCTTTAAATATGCAAACTGACAAAATAAATTATTAAAATGAGTTCCCTATTTTGTGTTGGTCATTTTGAGATAGAGATATATATATATATAATTAGTTTCACGTGTATGGGGTGATAATGGTGACAGTTTTGGTGTGATCATTTATGTATGTGTGTGTATATATACACAGTATCCCAAAAAAGTGAGTACACCCCTCACATTTTTGTAAATATTATATCTTTTCATGGGACAATACTGAACATATGACACTTTGATGCATTGTAAAGTAGTCAGCGTACAGCTTGTAAATTTGGTGTGCCCTCAAAATAACTCCACACACAGCCATTAAAGGGGTTCTCCGGGCAAAACCTATTTTTTTATGGCCAAAGCTAACCTGTGGAGGAAAGATTATTGCTATCATACTTACCATCGACAGCGCAGCCATTCTGGAGATCTTCCTCTCGATCACGTGGTCCCTCCAGATGGCTTTTCTGGGCTTCCGGGCAAAGTCCGTCTTCTTGTCTTCCTGTCTTCTCGTCTTCTCTTCCTTTCTCCAGCAGGAGACGGATCATCACCAGTCTACACAGCACACTAGGCTGAACGCTAGTACGCATGTGCGAGACAGCCGTCAGTCTCTGCATAGTACAGGCTTCACATAGCGATGTAAGCGCTGTGCAGGAGTGACAGCATAGCGATCAGCCACAGAGGCTGATCGCTATGCTGTGCATTTCAATGAGGGCACTTTGGATGGAAAACAGGGGACACTGACAGGCACAAAAGGGGCACTGGATGGCAAACAAGGGGTCACTGGACGGCACAAGGGGCACTGGATGGCACATGGGGTCCCTAGACGGCAAACAGGGGCAATGGATGGCAAACATGGGGCACAAGGGGGCACTGGATGCCAAACATGGGGCAAAAAGGGGAACTGGGTGACAAAAAGGGGAACTGGACGGCACAAGCGAGAACTGGGCGGCAAAAAGGGGCTCTGGATGGCACAGGGGCACTGAGCGGCACAAGGGGTCACTAGACGGCAAAAAGGGGCACTGGATGGAAAACGGGGTACAAGGGGGCACTGGACGGCAAACATGAGGCACAAGGGGGCACTGGATGGTACATCGGGGGACTGGATGGCAAAAAGGGTCACTGGATGGCACAAGGGGTCACTGGACGGCAATAAGGAGCACTGGATGGCACAAGGGGGAACTGGACGGCACGAGGGGTCACTAGACGGCAAAAAGGGGCACTGGATGGCAAACATGGGGCACAAGGGGGCACTGGATGGCAAACATGGAGCACAAGGGGGCACTGGATGGCAAACTAGGGGAACTGGATGGCACAAGGGGGCAATGGATGGCACAATGGGGAACTTGATGGCAAAAGGGGGCAATGGATGGTACAAGGGGCACTGGATGTCCCTGTTATGGGGGTTCCGTGGATGTCACTTGTGGAGGCACTGTGGATGTCACTGTTATGGGGGCGCTGTGGATGTCACTGTTATGGGGGCGCTGTGGATGTCACTGTTATGGGGGGCGCTGTGGATGTCACTGTTATGGGGGCGCTGTGGATGTCACTGTTATGGGGGCGCTGTGGATATCACTGTATAGGGGCACTGTGAATGTCACGGTTATGGAGGCGCCGTGGAGGTCACTGTTATGGAGGCGCCGTGGAGGTCACTGTTATGGAGGCGCCGTGGAGGTCACTGTTATGGAGGCGCCGTGGAGGTCACTGTTATGGAGGCGCCGTGGAGGTCACTGTTATGGAGGCGCCGTGAATGTCACTGTTATGGAGGCGCTGTGGAGGTCACTGTTATGGAGGCGCTGTGGAGGTCACTGTTATGGAGGCGCTGTGAATGTCACTGTTATGGGGGCGCTGTGGATGTCACTGTTATGGAGACACCGTGGATGTCATGGTTATGCAGGCGCTGTGGATGTTATGGCTATGGACACTCAGTATGAGTGATAGGGCTCATGCACAGAACCGTATCTGTTTTGAGGCCTGCAAGTCACGGATCCACTAAATAAGGATACTGTCCGTGTGTGATTCACATTTTTTTGCAGTCCAACTGAGTTCTATGGGTTTTAGATCTGCATTATAAGGACCAAAATAGGACATTTTCTATCTTTTGCAGAACTGACATACTGATGTGAAAAGCACATGGACGTCATCAGTGTGTTTTCTACATCCGTATGTCAGTTCCAGTAAAGACAGAACATGTCCTATTCTGGTCCTCAAATTCATAGAACTCAATGGGACTGCAAAAAATGTGGATCACAAAATTGATACGGTCGTGTGCATGAGGGTTTAGATACACAGCTTAGCAGGCTATGTCATAGAAGATGGGATTAGATACACAGCTCAGCAGGCTGTATCACATAGGATAGGATTAGATACAGATGTGATTGATACGCTAGCTGATTCATGCTGTTTATTACACTCTGGAGATGGTGAGGGAGAGCCTGTGGACTGTGAGGAGTAGACTTATGTCTGGGTGTAGAAAGATGGACACAGGAGTTGTAGTGGGTGTAGCTGCTGCAGACAGAACAGTGTGGGGGGCGTGGTCAGCCTGTGACTCATCTCTGTGCAGTGCAGCTGGGCTTGTGTATCAATAAAGTTATGTATTCAACAAAACAGGTAGGGAAGAAAGTAAACAGAGAGGATAATGTGATGTCTTCCAGGAGGAAAGCTCAGGCATGAAAAACAGGTATTGGGGGCATCTGTATGCATGGTGAGGGGTGTTAGGAGCACAGAAAAAGAATTCTGATTTTGGGACCAGACAACCTCTTTAACCACTTCTGATCTGGGCCATTTCCCCCCTTCCTGACCAGGCCTAATTTTGCAAATCTGACACTTCATGTGGTAATAACTTTGGAACGCTTTTACTTATCCAAGCGATTCTGATATTGTTTTCTCGTGACACATTGTACTTCAAGTTAATGGTAAATTTGAGTCGATAAGTTTTAATTTTATTTATAAAAAATCCAAAATTTAACGTAAATTTGAAAAAATTCACTGTTTTCTAAATTTGAATCTCTCTGCTTTTAAGACAGATAGTGATGCCCCATAAAATCCTTTTTAATTTACATTCCCCATATGTCTACTTTATGTTGGCATCATTTTGGTAGTCTCATTTTATTTTTTTAGGACAGTAGAAGGTTTAGAATTTTAGACGCAATTTTTGCAAATTTGCAAAATCAAGGACCAGTTCAGTTCTGAAGTCAGTTTGTGGGCTTACATAATAGAAACCACCCATAAATGACCCCATTTTAGAAACTACACCCCTCAAACTATTCAAAACTGGTTTTAGAAATGTTGTTAACCCTTTAAGTATTCCAAAGGAATTAAAGCAAAATAGATGTGAAATTTCAAAATTTCACTTTTTTTTTAATTTTCCATTTTAATAATTTTTTTCCTCTAACACATCAAGGGTTAACAACAAAAACAAAACTCAATATTTATTACCCCGATTCTGCAGTTTGCAGAAACACCCCACATGTGGTCGTAAACTGTTATTTGGGGATACGCCAGGGCTCAGAAGGGGAGGAGCAGCATCTGCATTTTCTAACATGGAATTTTTTGTCATGGTTTGTAAGAGTGATAACTTTTTAATTCTTTTGTGGACTGAGCTGCGTGAGGTCTTATTTTTTGCGGGACAAGCTGTGCTTTTTATTGGCACCATTTTGGGGTACATCCGGCTTTCTGATCACTTTTTAATCTAATTTTTGGGAGGTTAACAAAAAAAAAGCAGTTTAGAGGCATTTTTCTGTATTTTTTTCTTTTACACCGTTCACTTGATGGGGTAGATCATGTGATATTTTTGTAGAGCCAGTTGTTATGGACGCAACGATACCAAATATGTCTATTTTTTTTATTTATTTTTTTTACGTTTTACACAATAAGAGCATTTTTAGAAAAAAAATCATGTTTTTGTGTTGCAATTTTTTAAGAGCCATTTTTTTTTCATTTTTCGGGCTATGATCTTGTGTGGGGGCTCATTTTTTGCGGGATGAGGTGACGTTTTTATTGCTATAAGTTTGGGAGGCATACGACTTTTTGATTGTTTGATATGTTTTTTGGTAGGTGATGCAGTTCACTTGATGGGGTAGATCATGTGATATTTTTATAGAGCCGGTCGTTTCGGACGCAGTGATACCAAATATGTCTATCTACAAGGCAGGTACCCCACTGTGCAGCTGCACGATTAGCGTGCAGCTGCTATCTCTGAATGGACGTTAAGAAACGTCCATTCAGAGATAGATAACCACTTCCCGGACGTTTATAGTCAGTGGGCGGACGGGAAGTGGTTAATGTCTAAACCACTGGCAACAAAAGTGAGTACACCCCTAAGTGATAATGGACTTAATTGTGAGGTCACCACTATTTTCCATCACTGTCTTAACTCTCTTCGGCATGGAGTTCGCTAGAGCTTCACAGGTTGCCACTGGAATCCTCTTCCATGCCTCCAGGACGACATAACAGAGCTGGTGGATGTTAGAGACCTTGCGCTTCTTCGCCTTCCATTTGAGGATGCTCCACAGATGCTCAATAGGTTTTAGGTCTGGAGACGTGCTTGGTCAGTCCAGCACCTTTACCCTCAGTTTCTTTAGTGGTTGTCTTGGAGGTGTGTTTGTGGTCGTTAACATGTTGGAATACGGCCCTGCAGCCCAATTTCTGAAGGATCATGCTCTGCTTCAGTGTGTTACAATACACGTTGGCATTCATGGTTCCCTCAATGAACTGTTCGCCGGCAGCACTCATGTAGCACCAAACCATGACACTCCCACCACCATGCTTGACTGTAGGCAAGACACACTTGTCTTTGTACTTCTCACCTGGTTGCAGACCAATTTGATACAGTGTGCGGTGTATGGTCTGAGCACTGACAGGCTGATCCCTCACCCCTTTAACCTCCGCAGTAAAGCTGGCAGCACTCATATGTCTATTTTGAAAAGACAACCTCTGGATATGACACTGAACACGTGCACTCAACGTCTTCGGTCGACCATGCCGAGGCCTGTTCTGAGTGGAACCTGTCTTGTTAAACCACTGTATGGTCTTGGCCACCGTACTCCAGCTCAGTTTCAGGGTGTTTGCAATCTACTTATAACCTAGGCCATCTTTATGTAGAGCGGCAATTCTTATTTTCAGATCAGTTTTCAGATTCAGAGAGTTCTTTGCCATGAGGTGCCATGTTGAACTTCTGGTGACCTGTATGAGAAAGTGTGAGAGAGATAACACCAAATTGAACAATCCTGCTCCCCATTCACATCTGAGACAGACCTTGTAACACTAACGAGTCACATGACACCGGGGAGGGAAAATGTGGCCATTTTCACTTAGGGGTGCTGACTTTTGTTGCCAGCGGTTTAGACATCAATGGCAGTTACATCGTTATACAAGCTGTATAGTGACTACTTTATGTTGTATCAAATTGTCATATCTTCAGTGTTGTCCCATGAAAAGATATAATAAAATATTTACAAAAAAGGTGTCTTATCTTATTTTTTTCCTTTCTTTCCTTTTTTTTTTTTTTTTTTATATACCGTATTTTTCGCTTTATAAGACGCACTTTATAAGACACAGGGGAAAATGGCGGTGCGTCTTATAAAGTGAATACAAGTGAGCGCTTCCATTATGGAAGTGCTCACTTGTATGTATTAGGTGCCGGGAACCCCATCAGACCTCAGATCAGCCCACCCAGCCCATAAGGATAAAATAAAAACCTCTCTTACCTCTCCTGCGCCGCGGCTCCGCTCTGGGTCCGGCGCTCCTCTGGCTTCTAAGGCCGGCGCTGCACTGTCACCTGACTGCGTGCAGCATCAGATCATAGTGCACGCATATTTATTTAATATGGGGGCTTATGGGCTGATCTGAGGTCTGATCGGTATAGAGGGGGCTGATATGGGGGCTGATCTGAGGTCTGATGGGGCACATTTGTCTAATAAGGGGGCTGATGGGCTGATCTGAGGTCTCATGGGGCAGAGTGGGCTGATCTGAGGTCTGATGGGGGCACAGTAGGCTGATATGGGGGCTGATGGGCTGATCTGAGGTCTGATGGGGGCACAGTAGGCTGATATGGGGGCTGATGGGCTGATCTGAGGTCTGATGGGGGTCTGACATGGAGGGCTGATATGGGGGTCTGATGTGATGTGTGATGAAAAATAATTTTTTCTTATTTTCCTACTCTAAAATCTGGGGTGCGTCTTATAAATACGGTATATTTCTTCCACATAATACATCCCCACCTTTGGGGGGACGCAGCCTTTTTTTTTCTTTGCTTTTTAAATGGTTTTGTCTTTTTTTGTTTTTTTTTTATACTTTTTTTAAAAATATATTTTTGCTCCTTAATATGTTTCACCATAAACGGGGCACTGACTTTTTTTTTACCTTTTTTTTAAAAAATTTTGTTTGTATTTTATTATATTTTTATTTTATTTTTTCAAATTTGTAATAATGTGTCCCCAAGAGTTCACTAAAAGACCTTTGGGGGGGACACAATTTTATTTTTTATTTTTTGTACTATTTCCACTGTACGTGGGACATCCAAAGGAGCACTATGCAGCACGATCAGCTGCATTTCTGTCCAGCAGGTCAAGGGCTGCAAACCTTGGCTCTTTGGGGTGCGGGTTGTGCACCCCTGATATGGACAATAACCTATGGCACTGTAACTCTGGAAGTTCAAAGAGTTGGAACTGAGTTGCAGTAACCACAACTATGTATATGTTGTGCCTGGTTTGACAATAAGGCTAGGGCTACAGTATGACACTGGCAACCGCTGCACAAGTCACAAGAAATCCAGAAGTGTTTGATTTATTGCAACTCGTGAGCGGATCCCATTAATTTTGCCGTGTAACCCTAGCCTTAGGGGAGCCAGCACTCACTAGTGTGCTGTGGCCCTCTTCATTTAGCTGTTTGGTGGGGTGGCCGAGTGTTACTAGAGGTGAAGTATTGAAGGCCTGTCCTAAAGAATAGGCACTCTGTATTAGTTCTGGGTCGGCCCCTTTATGTGGCTATACACATTAATTAATGGTCTGCACATTTGGCAGTTCTTCCATCTCCTCCATAAACATACATGCTCAGTTAAGGCAAGCTTTATTGTTTTTTAGTGGGCCAGGAGAGTAATCCATTGACGGACATCTCAGGCAGTGGCTTTTCTTCCTTGGGAACAAAGCATGTTATAATCTAGTATGACCAGTTCTGTCCCCCAACATCCTCCCTCCCCAATAACACTTTAAAGGGGTTGTGTCATGAAAAAATTCTATATTTTTCAAACCAGAACCTGAATCTGAATACTTTTATCATTGGATGTAATAAAAAATTTTGCATAGTCACTGAGTTATTCAATAAAATCTGTATAGTGCCAACTGCTGTTTGTTCTTTTTCTTATTTGTTTTTGTCTGTCTCACTGAGCTGGTTGAATATGCTCAATTTAATGTATAACTGCCAATTTTTATTTTTTGCTAATGTGTAAGGATGTAAGGACAGGGAACATTTTTCTAATATATTTTATTTAGGGAAATCGTCTATTTATAGTAGAAAACTTGGGCTGAACTGTCCCTTAGTAACGGTCTCTCAGATGATCTCTTCCTAACTGCGCAGTGCCACGCTGACTGGAAAGGTAGGGAGACAGGCTGGGCTGGGAGCTGGTGCGCGTCTGCCCTCACTGCTCCCTTATATGTGAGATATATATATATATATATATTTCTATGGGAGTTCCAGAGATAGCTAAGGTGTACTCTGTTATCTTTGGAACTCCCATAGAGATTAATGGAGTAGCCGCATGCATGTGCGACTGACTGCAGGGGGTATGGAGTCCCTGTTCTCATGATCAGTGGGGGTCCTAGTGGTAGGACTCACATCTACATATCTAGTAGTTATCCCCTAGTCTGTGGCTACGGGATAACTTCTGATAACCAGAACACCCCTTTTAGCAAAGTTTGGGTCACTGGTGGTCTGGATGCTGAGACCCCCATTGAAAACTGGCGGCAGAAGCGCTCAGCTGATTGCGGCCTCACTGACTGAAGATGGGCTTTATAGACTTTCTACTGAGTCAGTCTTCAAGAGCGAGGAGAGAGAGTGCTCAGCTGAGCGTTTCTGCCTCCTTGTTTTAGTAATCCGTGGGGGTGTCAGCACTGGGACCCCCATTAATCTAAACTTTTGATGTGTCGCTATGACATCGCAAATGTTTTTTTTTTTTTTAAATGACCCACTTTAATAAGCTCCTAGCTGAGGCATATTGCTGAATATTAGCATTGAAATTGAATTTACTGTATTTTCCTGTGTGTGCCTGTAAAGCGCATTTTCTGTATGTTTTGTAGTGACCATCCAGTCCTTTAGAAATTCTGTATATCTAGTATTGTAAATAGTTAAAGCCATATTTTCCTCCTTTATTTTTTCTTTCAGGCACCACAATGCAGGATGACATCAGATTCGCTTCAGCTGGCGATGATATTAAAATATGGGATTCCTCATCTATGACTGTGGTGGAGCAGTTCAATCCGCATAGTACCACACACCCTGTATCATCCTTGTGTTGGAGCAGTAACAGTATCCTTTGACAGGTGCACGCTACCTTCTGCAGCAGACGTGATCTGGGAGGAGGTATTTTAAGTAGCTTTCCAAACAATTATATATGGCAGCATTCACGATACTGGTTTATTACATTCTTTTAATAACAAATGTCACTTTGCACCCCCCCAAAAAAAAAAAAAAAATTCAAAATCTGCAGCTAAAATTTAGGTTCCCTAAAAAAGCTAATGTGATTTATCTGGCATTATTTTAGTGGTAGAAAAAATTGTGTTTGAGATTTTAATACCGATGACCTATCCTCTGGAAAGGTCATTAGTCTCAACGGTGGGGGTCCTACTCCCGGGACACCCTCCTGTGAGTGCTGTGGCCTTCTTTCAACTTTTCCTAGGCCACTGACGAAACGTTCATCAATCACATGGCCCAGGAGCAGCTCAGCCCCATTACCAAGCACAGCCCCTATACAATGTGAGCAGGGAGAAAGCTGTGGCGCTGCCTTCTCAAACATCTGGTTGGCGGGGGTCCTGGGTTTCAGACTCCCCACCAATCAGATACTGATGACCAATATGTAGCAATTTACTCCTCAGCCGCTGCCAGCGCTGCCCTCTGGATCCAGTCACTGGCATCAGCAGTATACATGCCACTGAGGTCAGTGATTGGCTGCAGTGGTGTGCACGGAATATCCCTTCTGGTGCTAGCAAAACAGCCAGCGGCTGGGAGGACCGAAGCACAACGCTGGAAGTGGCAGGGGTAAATATTGCTGCTTTTGTTAATTTGTCACATTTACTGCTGCTGCTCAAGTTTTTTTTTTTTAACTGTTACAACCCCATTAAGCCCCGTACATGAAATAGATACTCTAGTTACAGAACTAGAGTAAAATAAGTCTATATTGGCAGGCATACTGAGGACTATGGCCCACACCATGTATTTCGTGACCACTCTTGTGTATAAACCTGTGTATTTCCAGCTGCTGTGTAGATTGATCTGTTTGTCTATACATCTGTCTGTCCCCATTGTATGAGCAAAGCAGCGGTAAATGGATTCAGCTCACAGTGCGGTGTGATCCCTGCATTAATGAGTCATTGATGGAAAAGGAGTCAACATCTATTAGGGCAATGGACCATTTCGGTGTAGAAAAACACATTTGTTTCCTTTCTGTGGTCTCTGGTACAGGCTTAGAAACAATTACACCAGAACCTGATGCAATGTTTCCCGCACTATGTAATGAACACCATCAGCTTAGGAAAAGTCCTTTTTTGGTTTCACATTGTCATACATATTTCACCTGTTCTGCCTCTCATTGAATTACATAGATGTTCAGGCTTGTAGAATGTCAACAAAGGGGTTGTTAAAATGGTTAAATGGAAGGGGCTAAACCAATAAAACAATCTTATACTCCTACCTACTTCAACGCTTTGATCACCCCGCTGCCATTATGTCATCTTTTTGGCTACAGCATTGATGCGCTTGTATGACATGCTTGACTGCTTTTCTCTGGCCTCAGCAGTATACGGCACAAGACCACTGAGGACAGTGAGGTAACCAAAGCCCAGCTGGTTCTATTGCCATTTCCCCTTTATAAAGTGAGGTTCTGCCTGTTCTTTAGTGGCCTTACTCTTATGACTGCGGGTGAGGCAATATATGCCCACCCTTCGAGCAGTGTAGACTGATGCAAATAGTTTTGGTGCTTATTTAGTGGTAGAGAATGTCATCTCTGGTGGTCATTGGAATATTGTTAAGGGTGAATGCTTTGTTTTGCAGCCAGAGACAATTGGAAATTTAGCATGTATTGCTTGGTCATGCTGCAGTCATTATTTTTTGATATTTATCAACCCTTTTATGCCCAAAAACCTGTGTCAACCCGTCACAAACTTGTGCAAAATTGTTCAACTTTCTGGGAGTTTTCAGCAACCACAGATGTGAGGAAATTATTTAGAGACGTGCCCCTCTTGATACTTGTGGCACATCTGATACCAGCATGGGATAAATTAAGGCCTTATGCACATGACTGTATTTTTGGTCTGCGCCTAATCTGCATTTTTGGCTATTTTGCTCATGGGATGTGTCTGAGCCAGTAGGACTCTCATCTTTCAGACAGGAATACCCAACTATAAACAGCAGCAGGTTGATATGGAGACCAGCGCAATAAGAATACACTCATTGACAAAAAAAAAAGCAAAAATAGACGCACCAAGATAGAAATGATCCGTGTTGTGTCCGTGTTGCGTGGGTTTTTCACTGATGACTAATAGGAGATTCTTTTAGGAAATTAATTTTCAGCTGAGCAACATTAGTGAATTACGGATGACACAGCGATGGTAAAAACGGACACACGGGCCAACCTTCACGGACATGTTCACTGATGAAACATGTACGCTTTTTTTCACGGACGTGACACTAACACGAAAATGTGAACAAAGCTTTTTTCTGAACACATACACTGTGTTATGCTGTTAAAGGGATTATGCATGTTAGGGCAAGTAGACTTCATATGAGCAGAGAACTTGCTCTGGTGGACCTGGCCTGTCTGTGTATTATATGAACAAGTATTCATTTGAATGGCCACCATATTCCATATTTCCTGTTGACAATTGACATTCATCACCTATCCACAGTTGGATAGCCTCCATGAAATGTATATGGAGACGATTTCAGTACTCAGCTATCTTCATCTGTCTTATAGACACTGAGTGGAGGTGGAGGGGTGCATTCTATGCTTTGGATTGTGGGACAGCCCAGTTAACTACATGAAAGGTAACCTCTCATAGCGGCATGAAATTATGATGGTATCCTGTATACAAACAGTTGTTTTACTCTGAAAAGCTTTGGTGTTTCAGTCAGAGAAGCCCTCTTTAAAAATGAGCCAGCAATGAGAAGAAGAGTTAAAGGGGTTATCCCATCTTGTGCTACCGCCAGGCGCAGCCCGCCCGCGGCGCTCATGGAAACGAATGGGAGTGCACCGCGCATGCGCGGCCATCACTCCCATTCATTTCTATGCTGCCACCGAAAATAGCCGAGCGCTGGCTTGGCTATTTCCGACGGCTCAATAGAAATGAATGGGAGCCGGGCCGCGCATGCCCCCATTGTCCAAGATGGGATAACCCCTTTAAAGAGTCGGCTCAGCACCAGCTTCTCCTCAGTTGACTTGATTGACAGATTTCTCCCTATTTGTGTGTCCCGGTTGAGTTGGTCAAGCTACTGTTCAGATACCCTGTGTCTATGCTCTCTTTTGTAAACTACGTTCCTCCTGCAGTGTTTTAGAGTAAAACATAGTTGTAGCAATGGTTCCTGGTGGAAATTCACATATAGTTTCTTTCTAATCTGTTTTTATTGTCTGATTGCAGATTTATTTATTCTATTTCTTAGTCAATGTTTAGGATGAGCACACCCTTTATCTGGTTATGTAGTTGTACTGAGTAGAGTGAATAGGTAATAGCGGATGAATGGATAGTACAGTGTATGTAGATGAATGGTGCAATAGATATACAATCCTAAGCAAGTAAAAATAAAACGGTTCTATTTATTTAGGCAAATTTACTAGTATTATAAAGTGTTATAAACATATAATAAAGTCCCCCATATGATCAATTGTAGTGGAATGGAGGAAATATAAAAACCTCAATAATGGATGAAAAATGAAGAAGATATATGCATATATCAGGACATCGATGGTAGACACAATGAATGAAAAAATAAAAAAATAATAAATGAAAAAATAGATGAAAAATATAAAAATGTAAAAATATAAAAATGTGTAAGTAAAATAGGTTGAAAAAAAGGGTTGAAAAAAAGGGAATAAATCCAAGTTTAAAAAAGTAGATTCAAATATAGATAGAAAAGCACTGGTATATAGTAGGGAAAGCCGCAGAGAATTGCTACAAAGTCTGTATGCTACTTAATGTCTCTATGTTTGTTTATTTGGAATGAGGATTAATAGTAGCAAAATGTAGCTCTCTTACAGAGAGATGGTACATTACCCCCTTCTTTGATGTTGGTGGTACCAGTGGTGTCTCTGTATTGGGCTTCAGTCCGTTGTTTCTGCTGTCCGTGCGGGGGCTGGAATGTTGCGTGCGGCTGTCAGACCGAGAGAGCCGGAGCAGCTGTCAGCAACGCGGATCAGAGCATTGCGCGCGTTTTGTCTTTTGTTTTCCGGTGCTGTCTGTACTCCGGAACTGCCATGCGTCCCACGTGTTAGTTTTGTTGTTTGGAGGTTCGTTGAATCCTCGTACCTTTTTTCGGTATAGATTAGGTTGGGTATGGTGTAGTGTTCCCCACAATGAAATCTTAGACAGTCTTGACTTCAATGAATAAATTCAGTGTCCATCGACTCAATGTAGCAGTCAATAATTCTTGTAAGCGCCAGTATCCAAATGTCTCAGTGATTCTATTTCTTGAACATGATTATGGGGGCGGCCATCTTGCCTGAACTGTTCTTAACATTTAGAAAGCATGAAGAAAATTGCTTTACAGCAGCCACATGGGCCATAGACACAATGGTCAGGAGGGGACTTCATTGACTTCTATGGTAGAGTTTTCTAAGCATGCTTTGTGACCTGTGCAGAGGTCATTGTACAAGGAAAGAACAGATGAGCTTTGACAATCACCTATTGTAAATGGTGGATCCTGTCTTTTCTATACACAGAGTTGATATCATTACAGGCAGGATTAGAATGAGAGATGAGGTTACTTTCACACTAGCCTTCATGGATCATCAAAAATGCTGCCATTCTGATAATACAACCGCCTGCATCCTTTATTAACGGATCCGGTTGTATTATTTTTAACATAGCCAAGACGGATCAGTCATGAACTCCATTGAAAGTCAGTGGGTCAGTCCGTTTTCTATTGTGTCAGGGAAAATGGATCCGTCCTGATTGACTGATATTGTGAGTCAGGACGGATCCATCTTGCTCTGCACCACATCACGGACAGAAAAATGCTGCTTGCAGAGTTATTCTGTCCACGATGGGGGAAGCAGCCAAACAGAATGGAATGCATTCTGGTGCACTCCGTTTCGTTCAGTTCAGTTTTGTCCCCATTGACAATAAATAGGGACAAAACGGAAGTGTTTTCCCCCACTATTAAGATTCTATGGTGGTTCTCAATACTGGAATGGGAAAGCACAAGTGTGAAAGTAGCCTAAGCAGTTAAAAAGGTTCTCCGGGAATTAAGAAAATGAAAATATTTAAATATTACTTTAGTAAAAATATATTCCCAAATACCTTCCATTAGTTATAATGGTTCATTTTGTCTGGGGAGCAATCATTCGGAGAAATAAAGTGGCCGCCGTCCTATTAGTACACACAAAACCTGTCCTAATCACAGAGAAGGACAAGTTACTTTACAACACTGAGAGAAAGAGCTGCCTCATCCTCCTCTCTGCTCTGCTTGTTGGGGATTATGATCCTAAATACAGTTTAATATGATCTTCACCTGAATCTCTGTAGGAATGGAGTTCATGAGGATTCATGAAGTACAGAGAGGATGGACAGGACAGACTGTGGTAATGTGGGGCTGTGGTAATGGGGACTGCATACAAGTGCTGCTGCACACATCACTCTGTGCTTCATGTCTCCTCATGAACTCCATCCCTACAGAGATTCATCTGAAGGTCATATTAAACTGTATTCAGGATCATAATCCTTGACAAATAATAGAGGAAGATGGTGCAGCTCTTTAACTTGTCCTCCTATGTAATTAGGACAGGTTTGGTGTGTACGGGTAGGATGGCTGCCTTTTTATTTTTCCTAATGATTTCTCCCGGACAAAACATACCAATACAACTAATGAAAGGTATTTGGTAATATATTTATAATGAAGTAATATTTAAGTATTTTTATTTTCTTAATTCCCAGAGAACCCCTTTAACTGCAGTAAAGTGATCTAAATAGACCAAGAAGTGACGCCTATTATTAGCCTTAGTGGCCAGTGTGAAAACCGCAGGATTTTATGGTATTTAATACATCATAAAAAATCTTGTAAACATAAAAACGTGATTTAAACAGTAGGTCCATTTTTTGATGATACATTCCCTTTAAATGTACATTATTGCTGGAGCCAGACATACATTTAAACGTTTCTGAAGCGTTACAGCGCTGTTCAGCCGATCACGGGCCAGATTCATTAAATAGGTTGTCCTTGTGAGACATCCCTTTTTAATGATTAGAAGATGAAAATGATAATTTCAGAACTGTAACAGTCTGACTGCTCTATTAAAGGAGGATTACAGGATCAGCAGTTACGTGAAGTGAAATTTCACTAACTGAATTTTTTTTTCTTACCACAGTGAAAGAATAGTTGTCTCCTGCAGGGAATGGACTTCAAAGTGTAAATATATATTTCATACAGGTGTTTTTGTTATGGATGTGGCCCAGTTTATTTCTGATTAAATATACTCTTGAACAATCTAGCCTGGATATTTCCTAGAGAAGGCTGGTGTATTTCTCGGGATGCATCACTGTGGTAGCCGTTGCTTTGAACTTCAATCAAAGTAAAGCTTTAAGATCAAGAGTACTGAGGCAATAGTATGTTAGCAAATTCTATTTTTTACTACTTCGAGGTCTTGGCCGTTTCAGAGATTATCTAGCCTGTCGTCAGCTTTTCATTCTTTGTACTTGAACTTAAAACTGACCTTTGTTGATAGAAATGCAGGTTAATACTGGCAGTCCTCTTTTCCACTGTCTGTAACAAATTTCACAGATTGCATTATATGGTCCTTAACTAAAAGTTCAGATCTTTTTCTGGTCACCGCTTCTGGCAGTGGCGATAAAATTGTTGTTTCAAGTTGCAAGTCCAAACCTGTTCCTCTTCTGGAGTTAGCAGAGGGGGTAAGTATATTGGAATTTGGCTTTTTGACTGATGATGTTCTCGACTTTCGATTATTTTAGGGTGATCTATGCAGCCATAGTTTCTGCTTTGTTTTCAGTGAAATGTTTCTTTAAAAATTTCATCCATATTTTAGTTCCATGTTTGTACTGTTTTTTTTTTTTGCGGCCCATATGCAGAACCAATTACTTAAAAACATCATAAAATACTCAGTCTGTATTTCCGTTCTGCAAAAAATAGAACATGTCCTATAATTGTACATATTACGGACAAGGAAAGGACTGTTCTATTATGGGCCGGCCATTCCGTTCTACAATGCAGAATGTGGAAGATTTTTAAATATCCTAACTTGTAAGAAAAGCTGTGCATCTGGTGCCACCAGTTGGAAGATATTTTTTTCCATAACACAATATTAATCCTTTTAAACAGTATTAAAAATGTTTTTACTGCTCTACAAACAGTCTGATGAAACTGGTGAATAGTTTTTCCAGTCTTTTTTGTCAGAAAAACTCTTCCCCCAACACTTCACCACTGGTATAATTCAGTCCACATTCTCCCTCTCCCATTCCACAGTCTCCCTCTGTTTGCTTAAAGTGTAACCGTCATTTTTTTTTTTTTTTAATTTCTGTTATGTATAGGGGCAGTGATACTGACCATTTTTGGAAGAGTAAGTTAATATATGCTAATTACTGCTGGAGACCCAACCATAGGCTGAGGAACAGAGTGAGTGCAAACTGCCTGTCAGCCAGTGAATCAACCTGCTGAGAAAACCCCTTTAAAGGGGTTGTCTCACTTCAGTAAGTTGCATCTATCATGTAGAGAAAGTTAATATAAGCCACTTACTAATGTACTATTATTATCCATATTACTTCCTTTGCTGACTGGATTAATTTTTCCATCACATTATACACTGCTCGTTTCCATGGTTACAGATCACCCTGCAATCCATCATTGGTGGTCGTGCTTTCACACTATAGGCAAAAGCATCATCCCCTCTAGTGGCCGAGACCATGGGAGCGCACATAAGCTAGTGCTTTTTCCTATATTGTGGAAGCACGGCCATCTCTGTTGGATTGCAGGGTGGTATGTAACCATGGAAACGAGCAGTGTATAATGGGTGGGTTTCCAGCAGTAATTAGCATATATTAACTTACTCTGACAGAACAGGAGATTGTGATCTCTAACACAATTACAGGTAAAGCCATGCTTCTCAGTCCTCACAACACTTGGACCTTTTGCTTACTGCAGGTAATCACTCAGAGCTCAGTCCCATCATTCTTCACTGCTCTCAGCCAATCAGATAACAGTCTTTCTGGTCTGCAGGTTACCATAGAAACCTGTGTGCAGTGAGACACCTGCTGAACTGTCTATAGTTCATGACTGACCAAAGTATTTAAAAAATGTCTTCTTTTAACTGTCCCAGAAAGCTAATCTTTGTAACTAGTGAGAAAACCCCTTTAATCCTGTTTTCTCTAGTAGATCTGAGGTGAGTGCAGCCATTCCTTCCCAGTGCCTTTTTCCTCTGATCTGTAGCAGAGGAGCTTCACTTCTGAGCATCCACATAAAGGGCAGCACACAGTCCTCTCAACTAAAAGCCTAGATCTTTAGATCAGGAATAGAACAGACATTTATAGGACATTTCATCATTTTCACTGAACTAACTGTACCAATATATTCTATATTTGTGGAGTCGGAGTCGGTCCATTTTATTCCGACTCCACAAATATAGAATAAATTGCCACAGCCCTGAGTTAAACTGCTCATTTTTTAACAAAAAAACAAGTGGTGTGAAAGAGCCCTAAGGCTCTGCTGACATGACCTGCAGCAAAAGCCAGTAGTCTGTTCCGCCAGAGGAGCACACTGTGAGAGTTATCATATCCAGCATAGCCGGACACCGCCACACACCAACAGAATTAGATTTACTATAATGTGATCTGGCCGGGATCCGCCAGCTTTCTGCTAGATAAATATGTAAAATATACATATGTAGTAAGTGTGTTATGCCAGTAGGAAACTGACAGACAGTCCATTAGGCCATGTCTCTGGCATACACTGAAGGCAGACCTGGGGGCCTTCAATACAACCTACTCCCTCTGAAACCACTTAGATATTGCGGTCACTATTGACCACAGCAATTACAGGGTTAAAGAAAACTCAGATCCCTGCCTTTAGAGCCTAAAGGGGACACCTGTGCCACGCTAAACCTTCACTGCTGTAAAAAGGCCATTCTGCGGGTTTTAAAACCCGTCAGTGACCACCATAAAACATGTATGGGCAGTCACTAATGAGTGACAAGGAGTTGTCCAGGATTAGAAAAACATAGCTGCTTTCTTCAAAAACAGCACTACACATGCCCGCTGGTCATGTGGTATGGCAGTGCAGCCCCATTTGAACTGATCTGCAATTCAAGACAGAGCCCATGGATAGATGATGTTTTAAGAAGAAAGCGGCCATGATTTCCTAATCTTGGAAAATGCTTTAAGTCCCCTTTCAGACTAGCCAGTGTCTCGCTGCGAACTCGCAGCTAGGCACCCGGCCTGAACTCTCAGTACTGCTGGGGTCACATAGCGTTAGATTTATTTGTGATGCTTTATAACCCTTACAGTTCTGAAATGTATTGGATAACACTGACCGCATTATGTCAGTGTCATCTAATACATTTCAGAACTGTAAGGGTTACATAGCATCATAAATGAATTTAATGCTATGTGACTCCGGCAGTGCTGGAAGTGCAGACTGGGTGCCTCACTGCGAGTCCGCAGCGAGACACTCGGTAGTCTGAAAGGGGCCTAAGTCTTATTTTGCCGTTGTCTAAAATGTTGCCGGTCTCAAAACCTGTTAATGAAATGTGTTTACAAAAGCTTTTGAGCATTTTACGTAGGTTTTGTGTGTGGAAACTGTGACATTGTGCTGTTATTCGTGTTACTGCACGGGCATGATTAACATTAGTGATCTCTGAATTACTAGAAAAAGCAGACATGTGTGAATCTCAACTCCAGCTCCCAGTATGTGGTCAGTGGAGGCCTCGATAACACTGTGAACATTTGGGATTTAAAGTCTAAAAGACTACATCGATCCTTGAAGGTAAGAAGTTTTTCCTTCTTTTTGGTCTGAATTACTTAAAGAGGACCTTTCACCGCTCCTGACATGCCTATTTTAATAGCTTCATGCATTCCCCATGTAATAACAATTCTAGAACATCTATTCTTATGGCTCTATGTTGTGCCATTCCTTTATTATTTGCACGAGAAGTTATGAGTGAATTGCTATTTGCATTTAGTAAGGGAGCAGAGGGGAGGTAACAAGTTGGGGGTGTGTACCTGCACAGACTGACTCTATCCAATCAGTGCTGCCATGTTCAGTCTGTGCAGGTACACACCCCAAACTGGTTACCTCCCCTCTGCTCCCTTACTGAAGACAAATAGCAATTCATTCATAACTTCTAGTGCAAATAATAAAGGAATGGCACAACATACAGACATAAGAATAGATGTTCCAGAATTATTACATGGGGAATGCATGAAGCTATAAAAACAGGCATTTCAGGAGTGGTGAAAGGTCCTCTTTAATCTGAACTACAGTCAGTTGAATAGCCTTCCACTGTGGTTTAGTGAAAAGGAACTATATTTTCTGGTACTTATTCTTGTGACCTGTTTTGTCTCCCTTTTTATTTTAGGATCACAAAGATGAGATCACTTCAGTTACGTTTAATGGGAATGACAGCTATATTGCCTCAGGCTCTATGAGTGGCGAAATCGTATTGCATAATGTTACTACCAATTTATCCAGCGCACCCTTTGGCCACGGCAGCAGTCAGGTATTCAATGTATTGTGACCGTTTTTATGTTAAAAAATTCTCATCATTTATGTTGTAAATGCCATAATCTTCTCTTAATTAAATTCAATATTTGCTTCTTTTAGCCAATTAGACATCTAAAATACTCCTATATAAAGAAGTTTCTACTTGGTGCAGCATCGGACAGTGGCAGCGTGATGCTGTGGGACGCACACAGCCAAAATCCAGTACATATGTTTGACAGTGCTCACAAGGCCCCTGCATCAGGAATCAGTTTCTCTCCTGTAAATGACCTTCTGCTTGTGACCATTGGATTAGATAAAAGAATTATCTGTTATGATGTGTCCAGCAAAATGTAAGCAGTTTTTTTCATGTTTTAGTTCTATCCATAAACTCCGGCATCCTTTCCCTGACTTTTGAAGCCCTGCAGTCAGAAGCCTCTTCATTCATCAAAAACCTCTCTAGATGAAAACTAGATAGGCTGGAGGGGAAACTGTGAGAGAGTGGAGGAAGAAGGGATCATGTTAAAAGGACAATTTTGTCAAAAAAAGGATATTTTTTGCAATCTGTTTTCATAGAAAACTTTGGCTGTTCTTCTTTTTCATTTTGACAATACTAAATACCATTAAAAAAATAACAAAATACTAATTATTGTCCTTCTATAGCAGTCAAAACACTGAGATATAACTCTAGATGGGTAATCCCTTATCACCTTACTGCTGCTGTTGAGGAGAAGATGCTATCTGAAGGGTAATCCTCATTGTTAATAGTGGATGTAGAATTAGGATAACAGCATGACAGCTGTATTGTTCTCTTGCTAGGCCGATATAAAGACCTCCACAGAAGAGCATTGCACTTATCAGTGTAAAGTGTGATGCTCTAATTGAGTCACTTATCTTCTTTCTTCGCAGGCGGCAGTGAATGTTGTGACTGAGACAGTCAACTGTTTGCCATGCTAAAAGTCCAAATGAAAAAGAAGTTAGTCAGGATAGTCATTAGAGTCTGTGGAGATTTCAACATGTATATCCAGAAAACCATCCACCAGTTTTTTGTAAAAAAATAAATAAAAATAAAAAAAATGCATAGAACATTAATCTATAGGCAGTTAATATGTGATAAAAAAAAGTGATGGAAATGTCCCTTTAAAGATCCCCTTCTTCAGGTGATGCATGAGACAGCAGGAGGAGACATAGGATTAGCTCATAGTGTCCAACTCTGATGTCACACCAGGAAGGGCCACCCACTCAGCAAGGAAGGAGAGAGAAATTGTCTAAAGCTACAGCTTCATAAGGAGGGATTGTGATTTTTATTTATTTTTGTAATGATAAGTATGCTTTAATTTTATGATTAACCTTAAAGGGTTCACCAGAAATTAAGAAAATGAAAATACTTAAGTATTACTTTATTATAAATATATTCCCAAATACCTTTCATTAGTTATAATGGCTTGTTTTGTCTGGGGAGCAATCATTAGGAGAAATAACATGGCCTCCGTCCTATTAGTACACACAAAACCTGTCCTAATCACACAGCAGGACAAGTTACTTCACAATAAAGAACTGCCTAATCCTCCTCTCTGCTTGTCAGGGATTATGAACACAGTTTAATACAATCTTCAGCTCAATCTTTTTGGGAGTGTAGTTCATGAGGAGATATTTAGGGTCCAGACAAGTAGGAGAAGAGGATGAGGCTGCTTTTACCTCAGTGTTGTGAAGTAACTTGTTGTCCTGTGTGATTAGGACAGGTTTTGTGTGCACTAATAGGGTGGCGGCCATTTTATTTCCCCTGATAATTGCTCCCCAGACAAAACAAGACATTATAACCAATGAAAGGTATTTGGAAATATATAATGAAGTAATTAACATATTTTCATTTTCTTAATTCTTGGAGAACCCCTTTAACCAACCTTCTGATATAGCTGACATCAGAAAGATCAAGATCTTGATATAGCTGACATCAGTTTATCTTCTTTATGACATTACTGTTGGTTGTCATTGGGCAGAAAAATTATTGTCGGTTCTGTCTAATGAAAATCTGCTGCCTCCACTGTAATATTTAAAGGCTATGGGCATTATTTTACTTACATGGTGACTAACTTTACAAAAATCAATATAAGAAGCTTTGTAAAATTTCTTATTATCTTCAGCTCAATCTCTTTGGGAGTGTAGTTCATGAGGAGACATGAAGTACAGAGGGCAGGGTGGGATGTGGCTGATGAGCAGCAGTATACAGTCCACATTACCACAGTCTGTCCTGTCCGTCCTCTCTGTACTTCATGTCTCCTCATGAACTCCATTTCTACAGAGATTCATCTAAAGATCTTCTCATCTGTATTTAGGGTCCAAATCAATATAAGAAGCTTTGTAAAATTTCTTATTAAAAAAAAAAATCCCCCCCCCCCCCCAACTAACATTCTCCATCTTGAGACTGAGATGGACTGTAAACTTACTTCTCCCTACCCTTCCATGGGCAGTATGTAATCTGACTCTAGTGAGCTGACCTTCTGTCTCATTCTCTAAGGAATGGATAATGTTACTTTGGGAGGGGTGACGGTGGAAGAAAGGAAGAAAAGAGCTTGGGAAGTGGAGAAAAAAACATTTTTCTCTGATATGTTACAAAGTTTCTTATGTTTACCTCTACATTTAATTTATTGCTAAAGAGTTTAAAAATATTTTTGCTGTAGGGATTTATTAAAAAATGTGTACTGTCTGGTTTCCGCAACTTTTATGTATCACAGTGCATATCAAGATACAGAATGAAGGATTTCATTGTAAATGGCAGACTGCTCAGTCTCCAGTCCTCCTTTTTGCTTGCTCACCGGAACAATCACCTAAGATGATTTATACCCAAATGAAAGATGAACTTAGTATTATAACTTAGGGCTCCTTCACATCAACGTTCAGCCCTTCCGTTGTCTTGCTCCGTTATAGGAGCAGGAGAATGGAGAGAATGGAAAGAACGGATTCTGGACATAATTGACAGAACGGAGCCCATAGACTATAATTTGGTCCGTTAGGTTTCCGCTCAGAAGATGATTTTTGGAGCGGAGACAAAAGTTATGCACGCAGGACTTTTGCCTCCGCTTCAAAAATCTTCCTCTGAGCGGAATCCTAACTGACCCCATTATAGTCTATGGGGTCCGTAGGCTCCGTTCAGCTAAATTATGTCCCGAATCCGTCCTTTCCGTTCCTCTGCTCCTATAACGGAGCAGGATAACGGAAGGGCTGAGCGGTGATGTGAACAAGCCTTTACTTATAAGTAGCTTACATTGCTTTTTTTATTATGCGATAATGCTGCTTTACTTGGGCACTGGTATAGTATCAAACAATAGTTTTGTAATTGTTCATCTGATAAAGTTTTTTCCCCCTCTAGTCTTCTGCAGACAGTAGTAGCTGATTCACCTCTGACTGCTGTAGATTTCATGCCTGATGGAGCAACACTGGCAGTAGGCACATCACGTGGAAAAATTTATCTTTACGATTTAAGAATGTTAAGCTCACCGATCAAATCCGTGAATGCTCATAAAACCTCTGTGCAGTGCATTCAGTTTCAGCACAGCAGCACACACAAAGTGAGTTCTGCACTCGATCCATTGGGTTTAATGTTATTCTGTTTTCTTGTTGCATGATGCAGACTCCAGCCAAGCATATGTATTTGCACTGTTTTTTTGTGAAAAAGCCTGTGTTTTACCCTTTTTTCATTCATTTTAGTCTTATTTAGCATGGCTCTGTATTAGCCTTAGCTACTACCTGAAAAAGTGCGGACTCTTACACAGCGCTTCTCTTGGAGATAGTAGCTGATCACAGGTTGCTGTAGCCAAGTTTGTTTCAGACATCTGAACCGGTCAAAAAGCTTTACGTCAGAAAGTGAATAAAAACATTAAGGGGTAATTCTTTGGGGATGTAAGACGTGGATGCTTTCATAGGATTGCTGCATTAGGATGAGCATAGCCATCAGATCTCAAGCTCTTTGAATGTTGTGGCAATTCCTATTTTTCGTTCGAGGCCCATAGCTAGTATAAGCAGATAGCCCATGGTCCATTCATGGACTGTTTGACTACCTCTTGTTAGGGCAAGCTTAGAGATACTGTATGTATTATCAGTACACTGGCTAACGTACTGGCATATGACAGTACATTATAGTTAAATAAAAAATAAATATATATATATAAAAAAATAAAAATGGGATTTAAAAAAAATCCATAAACCCACAGGAACATTTTTTACAATAAACTTTATTCAATATAAGTCCTAAAACATTTAGAAATATACACTATTTTGTATTGTATCAACCTGTGTCTTACATTTTATAACATCACTTATGACTGTGCAGGGACACACCTCCAACTGGTAGCACCCAGATGGTCCTTTATTGCAGACTGTTGGCAATTCATTCATAAACTTCTAGTAGGAATTATATAGGAATGGCACAACATACAGTCATAAGATCATATGCTTCAGAATTGTTAATATGGGGAATGCAAGTACTGACTTAAACAGGCTTGTCAGGAGCGGCAACCTCTTTAAGTTTATGCACACAATTAATGATGAAAATGTGCCCGGAAACTGGCATACCTTCTAGTATACAGTAAGCCAACTAATTGTTGATATAAGCTTAGAATAAAAAGTCTGACGTTGCACTAAATTTGACATCCGGCATCAGTCACTGTGATAAATCTTGCACAGATACTTTCATATTGATGTCCCATCCTCAGTCAGAACAGGCCATTATTATCAGATTGGTTAATGTCTGACTCCCACTACCCCCACCGATTAACTTGGCACTCCAGTTAGCCCTGCGGCAACTTCCAAGGCCTGTGACATCACATTCAGCAGCAGTGAGTAATCAGCACCTTTCTCTGCATTTAATCTTTCACTTGACTAGTAAATGAGCTGAGAACAGACGTTGGTTCCTCCTAATACTACCTCCTTTTTATATATGCCATGTCCTTATGTAGCTTAATTGTATTTTTTTTTTCTTTCTAGTCCAGCAAAAGTTCAAATAAATCTTCGTTGGTATCCGCAAATGTAGCGAAGAAAGCTCCACCCAAGTCAACTCATACCGTAAAAGACTTACCTGCCAGTTTAGCAACACCAGCACTTACACAATCAGCCATGACGGTGGATAGTAGGGGGCTTGAAATGAATAATGCCAAACCTGGTATGAATGTGTTTTGTGTTCTGTACATAATTTTTAGTTTTGACCTTCCCCAGTATTTTTCTGTTGGAGGTATACATTAATGTAAAGTTGGATTCGACTCCGATCAACATTTTGAAATGGTTGGAAAGGATCTGTCCTGTGTTTGCATCTAGATGTCTGGCCCCAGCCTGAGGTGGCAAAAACAACTGCCCTTCATAATGTTGAACTTTTAGTTGGCTTTCAACATGTTCGATCCTTTGTTCTCAAGGGAGATGAGTTCAGCCATGCATGGATGTGGAAATTGGGAGGAATAGAGGTTGTCTGACTGAACAGCTATCTAAGGGCTCATGCACACGACTGTAGCTTGTTTTGCGGTCCACAAAATACGGATACCAGCCGTGTGCGTTTCTCATTTTGCAGAACGGAACGTCCAGCCCTCTATAGAACAGTCCTATCCTTGTCTGTAATACGGACATACGGACAATAATAGGACGTGTTCTATTTTTTTTTGCGGGTGCATCAGAAAGGACATACGGACGCGGACAGCACATGGTGTGCTGTCCGCGTCTTTTGCAGCCCCATTGAAGTGAATGGGTCAGCATCTGACCCTCACAAAATGCAGATTGGATGCGGAAAACATTTTGTGCATGAGCCTTAAAGGGGTTTTCTGGAAGTTTACTAGTATCTGATTGGTGGGGGTCCGACACCCGGGACCCTTGCCGATCAGCTGTTTGAGAAGGTACCGGCGCTCCCATGATCGCCGCGGCCTTTTCTCATCTTTTCCTAGACCAGTGACGTCACGGTGGCCTAGGTCACGTGGCCTAGGAGCGGCTCCGCCCCATTCAGGTGAATGGGTCTGAGCGTGATACCAAGCACAGCCGCTGTACAATCTACGGCGCCATGCTTGGTGAGCTGTGAGAAGATAGCGGCGCTCACTAGAGCGCTGGTACCTTCTCAAGCAGCTGATCGGCGGGAGTCGGATCCCCACTGATCAGATACTGGTGACCTATCCAGAGGAACCCGGACATCCCCTTTAATGCTGCACTGCAATTGGTTGTCGATGGCTAAAGGCTAGTAATTTATTTGATAATATGTTTTTTTTGCTATGCTAATTTATGTTTTCCTTATTCCCCCCTAGGAATTCCACATAGCACAAGTCTTGATGTAATACCATCAAAAGAAACAGACTTTGCTAAGACATCAGACTTAAAATCAATAGATTCTTTTGGAAGAAGTAGTCTGGGTGACATATTTTCTCCAGTACGTGAGGGTAAGTTTGTTTATTAAGGTGGTTTACATTGCTTTTATATTGATGCCTGTCTTTCGGATTGGCCTTAAGTATCTGATAATGGATTGAGCTTTTTACTGCCCTACTTATCCAATTGAAGAGAATGGGAGCAGCACTACAGTAAGAACCTCTGTCCACTTCACACAATGGACTGAGTTACTCATGTAGTTCTGGTGCCGTTATCTGGTGATGGAGCTAAGCCAAAACAGCTAGTGATGGCCTGTACTAGGAAAAGGCCATCAATACTGGACAGCCCCATTAAAAGGTTATTGCCATCTCAGACATATTGGTAGGATATACTGTCAATTTCAGATAGGTGTGGTCCCACTTCTGGGACCCCCTCCTGTCTCCAGAACGGGCTCCATAAGTGAAGGAGCAGCCACCCTCCATTCACCGCTCACCATTCAACAGTGTGGGACTAATGAAAACGGCCAAGCACTGATATTTTAAGAACTCCATTAGCAGCCAATGTAGAATACTCCACACATGCACAGTGTGCTCTCTGTTCACTTTGGGGGCCCAGTTCTGGAGATAGGAGCGGTTACCAGAGGTGGAACTCGCTCCTATCTGACATTGAGGGCATATCCTGGTGATATGGCATCATTGTCTGAGATGGGCCAACCCCTTTAAGTATATACAGTATAGCTAATAAAGAACATTTGTTTTATACAGTGAGGTGTGATGCTGAAGATTTTTCCTTTATCTTAGGCAGGTTACTTTAACATCTGCGCTTTGTACTCCGGTTTCTGCGATCGGCAAAGGATCTGAAAACCGGAACAAAATTATTCAGTTCGATCTAATATAACAGGATGTATTTGTTCCATTCGGATGTGGTTGTATTAAATTGAAACTGAACAAACTGGAACCGGCACTAAAAACAATGTAAGTCGGGTGACGGATCTGGGGTTTTTCTGGATCCGAAAAAAACGGATCCGGCACTATTGACTTACATTGTTTTTAGTGCCGGATCTGGTTTGTTCTGTTTCGCAGACCGGACACAAAACTGCAGCTTTCAGCAGTCACAAAACGGAACAAACCGGAACGGATTGCATTCTGATGGATCCTGATCTGTATTGTCCCCATTGGCAATGCATGGGGACAAAAGTGAAACGTTTTGCTCCACTTTTGAGATCCAATGACGGATCTCAAAACCAGAGTACAAAGTGCAGATGTGAAAGTAGCATTATGCTACTTTCACACTAGCGTTTCTATTTTCCGGTATTGACATCCGTCATGGTAAAGATAATACAACCGGATCCGTTCATAACGGATGCAGACGGTTGTATTATCAGTAACAGAAGCGTTTTTGCTGAACCCTGCAGGATCCAGCAAAAACGCTAGTGTGAAAGTAGCCTTACATAGGAATTTTGCAGCAATCTCATCATGTTGCATATCTGCAGCATCTCAAGGATTTGAAAATCTGTAGCATGCCGTTAAATCTGAAGCAAAAAAAATTTGATTTGGAAAATCCCATTCATATGTATTTTACTGTAATTTACAGTGGATTTTTTGTTGCAAAATTCATAGCAAGTCTGCCACATTTGATTGTGGTCTTAAACTAGAACTTTTCTTTATCTTAAAGTAGAACTCCCGCAAAACAATTATTCTCTGACCTGTTAGAAAGGTACATGGTAATCTGTAGTGAATGTAATCTTCTCATCAGTGACTGTATTTGTAAGCTATGCCCTTCTAATTGTAGCTGTGTCATGTGACCAACTCTCTGATCTGCAACTGACACAGGACAGGAAGCCAGTTACTTCTTTATTCATTCCTATGAGACTGAGAGTGAGGCTCCCAAGGGAATGCATAGAGAAACTGACTTCCTGTTCACACATAAGATGCTGTGTGAGTTGGTCTAATTGCTGGTTACATAACACAGATGAGAAACAATCAGGGAGATATAACCCCCAAATACAGCCACTGATAAGAAAATGACATTCAATACAGATTACATCATGTACCTTTCTAACAGGTCAGATAATACATTTTTTTTGCAGGAGTGCTACTTTAAGATGCCTTGAAGTTGTTTTGTTAATTTGGTGCTTTAATACATGCATATAATGTCTTCATGAAATATATGTATACGTTTTATATTTTTTTCCCCCAAAGATGCTTCACACTTGAGAGTAATGGAAGAGTTTGCATCTAAAGGAAATGGTATGTGATGTCATTTTTGTTGAATATTAAGACCTAGTATATGTTGTATAAAATTATATATGTATTTTTTTAAATTGTGTAATGTAGCAGAACGCAACTTTATTGGATAATGAAAAACGGTAACAGTTGTGAGATGCCCACAATAATGTTATGCTTGCAATAATTATGCTTAACAACTTAAAGGGAATCTATCACAAAAACCTGTTCTATATTTTATTTATGCTAAAAAAATCTATTATATATTTGTAAGAAATAATAAATAAATAAATAAAAATTCCAATGTGTGAAATATTATAAATAAATATTAGATTTTACCATATTTACCATCTTTGGTCACCAGGGGGAGCTCTGCTGGCCAAATGAGGCTTTGAGCAACCTGTAAGTAGGCATGCTGCAAAAAAGTGGGTGGTACCAATGACATCACCAATTCACACCTTCAGCGGTGACATCACTGCTTCAGCAAGATAAGATGAGACAATGGCTTCATTACAAAAACACAGATCTCTGCTCCTCAGTCTCCTCCCCCACTGGTCACATGGCCGATTACATCACTAAGGTCCTACAGCCCCAAGAACCTCCATCTACTCTGTTTCTGAGTCCCCAGCAGCAAGGAGGGAGGACCTGGCTGTGTGTTACTGGTGTCATCACAGGGGCGGGCTCACATCTTCCATTCATTCTCTATAGGGTCAGCAGCGACTGAGGAAGCCTATGTACATGCCTGAGGTGCCATTGTGTTGTAAATCCAGACTGTCACACTTTACTTCCAACATGGCAGCCCCCATGTAAGGCAAGAAAACTGAATTAAAAAAAAAAACATTTACACAATTTGAAAAATACATTATGTTAAAACCTGCTTTTGTTATGTTGTAAAACATATCAAAAATTTTTTCTTCGCGATAGTGTCCCTTTAAGGATTTGAACTATTTTGAGCCTTAAAGGGCCACTAAACCCATATTCCAAACAAACCAAAAAACAACCAGTACCTAACAATCTCCTTATGTGTCTTTATCTGTTGTTGTTTTGTAAGATATCACAATTACAGACCATGAAAAGCAAAATATTAAAGCAGTGCACTGTTCTCTCAGGATGCAGTCATATCTTCTCACCCCTCCCTCTCATGCCAGTGCATATGACCCAGGATGTTTTCTCTGCACAGTAAAAGTGGCCTTTTTGTTACCAGGCATAGTGCCAGCCGCATTAGCTGTAGTATATACATAGTACCAGCCATAGTACATAAAGCTAAATTGCTATTTTGCCCCAGGACGCAGTAATAATTTCTCACTGCACATCATGATTGTGCAGATTTACCTTTGAACAGCTTTGGAAAGCTGAGGCGTGTGGAGGTATGCAGGAGATCAAACTATATTATTATATATGTATATATACAATTAGAATTATACTTACAGTTGTCCTGCTACTTGTTATTTATGGCCTCCATTGCATCGCTGCAGTGGTTGTTACCCAACTTTCCCATACAGCTGAATTCCTAAGTTGCCTGCCTTTATATAGCTAAACCAACTTGAAGATCAGAACACTGGAAAAGCTGGGTGATAACTCCAGTGACAAATTCTCTATGCTGTAGCATAGCTAGACAGATTAGTCATTCGCGGTCACGGGAAAGCTGGGTGACCCATTATGTGGAGATGTAATAGGGACTGACAAATACTACGTCTACCTTAATGAATCTTTCTCCTCACTCCCAAATAATTTCATAGTTAGGAAGATTAGCTGTTCCGGGTCCTGGCAAAGCTGGGTTAAAACCATGTGTAACTTTAATAGACTGCAGAATAATAAATCTTCCAAGGCGAATCCCCCTCCTCACTTCTAAATAGTACCATAGCTAGACAGATTTGCCTTTCAGGATCCTGGGAAAACTATAATGTAAGGGTAACATTATCTGGACCGTGTGTACAGCTCCACATGACTTTTAATCCCTCCTGTCTATACATTTAGGCAAGCTGGGTAACACTTTCTGTACTGTATTATCTTTATAACTATGCATGCTGAGATACCAGTCAATCACTGACTAGGAGCCCCTGCTAGACTCCAAATCTCAGAATGAGCAGAGATTTAAAGGCTGCGGATACCTTTGGGGGAAGTTTTGGCATTATACTCGTTTTGGTCTAAAGATCATTTTTTCATTCATTTATTTATTTAAACTTTTCTGCATTTTTTCTGATACAGTTTTCACTTTAAGTGCATTTGCAAACGATCAAGCTCTCTGTTTTACAGCATCTCCATCAGAGAATTGCTCCGAGGGCTTCATGTGTAGACCTTATCTCTGAACTCCTGACAACTCATAAACAGTCATTGAAGCTAAATTCTTATCAACTTGTTAATTGTTTCAGAATTTTTTTAAATAAATATTGGTTTAAAAAATGATGGCAAATTGCCCCTGGAGGTGTCTGTACCCTTTAAGTGAACAAATTACAAGTTTTACTGAATCTTTTTCTATAAAACTATATTTCAGTCTGCTCAGCTCCTCCTACGCTGTTAATATATTATCTTACATTGTGTTTGCTTTCATCTTAGACCTTGACTACTTGGCTCAGTTCAGTGCAATACCTTCAAGACGACATCCCGTAGGTTCCAATAATCAAGGGGTTCATTCCTCACCTTTACACTTAATTATTGGAAGTCCTATTAAAGAAGAAGATGAGTCACAAGATGCGGAATATAAAACCAGAAAACCATACAATGTAAAACAGGATTTAAAAGAGAATATTGTTAAACAGGTAATCTGTGTAGTAAACTTATCATTTTTGTCCTGCGTATTATGTGTAGTCAGTCCATGCTATGTGTCTGATAAAACCCTTACATTCATGTGATCTTTGTTAGCTCTATACATCTGTTTACAGATTATATATGTTGTAGCTTGTAATATCCAGGTGTCACCGATATGAAATGGTAATAATACAGTCATTTTTTTTCATGTTCCAGCCTTCAAGACCAACAAGCAGTGAACAAATAGCCATTAATACATCACCTGTTCCCATTTCTCGGACCCCAGACGCAAGTGAAAGAACGGGAAAGCAAGCCCCAGCCCAGTTGAAACAAGACTTTTCAGTTAATGGCACAAAAGTATTAAGTAAGTACATGGCTTCTTAGTGTTCACATATATAATTGCTGCACAGTGATGGGCACAAGCTCGACAAAGTGCTGAATTACTGCACAGTGGTGCCTTCTACCGAAGCTTGCTGGGTGCTAATTGGGGAATCTTTAGCAGTCTCTGCTCTGGGGCCCTTCTCTATGTAGCTGATTTGCAGAGAGAAAATTATCTGCCTTGCCTTTTTAACTTGATACCCCAGTAGATGCCGATTACAAAGAAGTCATGATCACCAGCTTGTTTCTTTTTCCTGACAGGAGATCTACTTTAATGTATAACTTTCTCTTGCAGGTCCAAAGATGTCTAACTCTGTGAGTTCTGAAGTTGCCTGTTCCCTGTCAGAAAAAATAGCAGATTCATTGGCAAGTGAGAAATCTGGAGCCCCGCTAACATCTGTTCAAATTAATTTCATTAGAAATATGATTGAAGAAACCCTTGATGACTTCAGGTAATTTTACAATGCTGCAGTACAACTTACAAAAAAACAAATTAAGTTATTCTGCTTGCCATTTCATTAAGTGCAAACAATATTTAAAAGATTTGTCGGAAACATAAAAAGTTTGGTGAAAATCTGCAGTGTATCTGGCCAAATCCACAACCTCAAAAAGGGACTGTTTTTTGAGCTGCTTTGAACTGCAGTGGGTCTTCCACTGCTTACAGTCTTTGCATTACAAAGGTTTAGGCAGGGTGCTAAATCTTCTTAAAGGGGTTGTGCCACAAAAAAAAAAATTATACAGTTTTTAAACCAGCACCTAGATCTCAGTACTTTTGTAATTGCATGTAATTAAAAATTTAGCATAGCCGGTGAGTTATTGAATTAAATGTATCGGTATAGCGCCACCTACTGTTTGTGTTTTTCTCATTTTTTTGTCCTGCTCACTGAGATGGCTGCACATGCTCAGTTTCTTCCATCAACTGCCTCCTGAGCTGTGATAGGGAGAGCATGGACACGCCCCCTTAGCTGCAGCAGAAATGACACTTCCTTTGAGCTTTTAGCTTGATATAAATCTAGCAGAACAATAAATGGGGAGATCTCTGGACCTATGTGAGGTACAGGGCTGGTTCTAGCTTTGTTAAAAAGAGACGTCATATGTGATGTCTGATTTTCATTTTTTACATTATTCATGGGATAACCCCTTTAAAGAGACCACTCCTGTATGGAGACGTACTGGAAGTACTCCATAGTATGGAGACTTATTAGCAATTGGAAACAAATCTTCATTACAGAGGTTGAAAGCCTTGGTTAAAACCCACAGCATAATTTGACATGCTGCATACTGAATAACCGCAGAGCAAGTCTGTTTATGCTGCAGGTTTTCTCCACATTGTCTGGATGTGATTTCTGAAATCTCTGCTATGGATTTTCCACATAAAATTTCATGCGTGGCCGTACCCTTAAAGTTATATTCTAGGATTTGGTCAGATACAGATAAATAAATCATGGAATGGCGCTTTAAAGGAGTTTTCCCACTAGCATTAACATTGTTCAAATCACAGCTTGATGACAGGACAAACATCTCCGTCACATAAAGTCATTTTGGGAATTGCAGCCTCTGCTCCATATGGCGTATTGTTTATAAATTTCATTGGTTCCCGTCTCAGTGACTGACCGCTATCTTTATATGCACAATCATGCAGGAAGGTTGTCAGTCACTGATAAGGACCCCCCACATGACTTCTCAGCATAAAAAGAGAAGTTTAACTGAAAAAGTGACAAGTTATAATAAATCTTTTCCCACAATACTGTGTATCAATCTGTTCTGCTCCTACTTCTCTTTAACATGATTCCTGCAGATTGTCCGAGAGGTCCTCTTTAACATCAACATTAGCACAAATGACCATATTTACATTAAATGTATGGATAATATAAAGATACCACTTTCAAAGGTCATCTCGTTCTTCAGACTGCGTATCTTTTTAATATTTTTATCTGTTAGCATTCAGGGATTTTGAGCACTTTTTGTCAGATTGTATTAAGTAACACTGTCAGATCCCAGATTAATAGAGATGCGTTTTACAGTTCTAAAATAGAATATCCCAATATGTTCCCTGGAAATTTAGGGCATTACGGTGAAGGCAACTTGCACAAAGCATTTTTCCCGTTTGCTTTGATTTATGTTGTATGTACAGTAAATGATTGCATTGTTAAACCTCATTTGGTTAGTAAACTCCTTAAAACTTTGTTTCATAAGACACCACATCATGCTGCTCTGACAATGACCTAAAAACTCCCTTCATCGTTTCTCACTATATTAAGACAGTCTACCAGATGGGTTTATGTCGGTTAGTTCTTAAGAAGAAACACAGCTGACAGCGGGAAGTTCTGACCCTTTTCAACGTTGTGAACTGTGGTAAGACTCAGGAGGAACTCTTCTGAGCAGATAGATTTCTAACCAGCTGTTGGAATTGAAAGCCTGTGAACCACATATGTAGATCTCCTCAGGAGACTGCAAGCTCAGTTGTCAATAATGGAACTTGTATTACAGCATGAATGTGCTGACAACTTTTTATTTAATGGCTATTTATTTATTTGGTGAATTCTTTATCAAGTGTATGTAAATAAATCATCCTATTTCTTCTTGCATCTACTTTTCATGGTGGTTGTATGTGAGCCATGGAAGAAATCTAATTTTGTTAAAGGGCAGATTTTTACCTATAAAACTGGCCGACATGTTCCATGTGCGCTTGGCAGCTTAAGACGTCTATCTTGGCCCAATGTTCACATATGCCTGCATTGCTGAGAAAAAGGAAATTTTAATAAATGCAAATGGTCCTCTAAGGAGCAACAGTGGCGTTGCTGTTACACTTAGAGGCTCTGCTCTCTGCAGCTGCTGCGCCCTCTGCACTTTCATTGACAGGGCCACTTGCATTCATTTGCATATATAAAAATATATTTTTTCTCAGCAATGCTGGCACATATGAAAATGGGAACAGCACAGATATCTTCAGCTGCCAAGTGCACATGCAACAGGTCAGCCAGTTTCATACAAATCTGCTGATAGATGCCCTGTAACCCCCTAACTGTTCTGCCCGAGTCCAGCTCGGGCAGTGTGAAAAGTAGCTAACTGGAGGGGGGAGGGCTGCTTTAGATGCTGATATCTCCTCAATGGTAGCAACAGCTTGACAGTCCAGGCTTTAATACAAGACCAAAATGACAGCTAAAGTCCAAGAAACAGAGGAGAAATCACTGTCGGGAATAATCGCGAGTGAAACCTGTTTTTACTTTCATTTTCAGCTGCATTCACAGCATCCCGATTTATATCAGTGATCTCTTTCTCTGTCCTGAACATTGTTGTCATTTTGGTGTCGTCTGAAAGCTTTGAATGTTTGCTTTCAAGCAAGATCAGTTGCATGTTTCTAGCTGCTACCATTCAGGACGTAGCAGTATTTAAAGCAGCCCTCCCCCCTCCAGGTAGCTACTTTTCCCACTGCTGCAGCTCCACTCTGGCAAAACAGGGGCTTAAAGGGGCATTACAAGAATTATAATTAAGCTCAACCCTTTACTGCTATATCATATACATGTACATCACAAGCATTAAGGGGCTGTATGGAGCGGGTGCACATGCTGAACTTACTCCATGCCAGCTTTATAATACAGCTGACATCTGCAGTGACCGCGGTGATCAGCCATGACTCCGATCCCTGTAATTTAAAACCCACAAATGCCACGGTCAATAGCGACTGTGGCATTTGTGGGGTTTAACAGAGGGAGAGTGCTCACTCTGTCCGGCTGGGCCCCCCCAGAGAAATTGGAGGGCTCCAGTCTATTGCTGGGCCCTTGTGAAGGTTCCCAGACCTGTCATTGCACACTGCCTGCGAAGCTGTCTTCACAGACAACCTATCTGAATCCCGTAGGCTGCAATAGTATTGCAGAAGGTTGCATGTACAAGTTCCCTAAGAAAACTAAAAATTACAGTAATTTTTTTTTACTGTTTTAAAAAAATAAAGCACAAAAATATAAAAAATTGGCATCTGTGTTGGTCACATGTTCATGTGCTCACGTTGCTGAGAAAATTATGTTTTAATATACGCAAATGAGCTTCTAGTAGCAATGTGCTCAGCGCTTTCTGCAAAGGTAGCGCCCCCATTGCAACTAGAGGCTCATTTGCATATATTAAAACTTCATTTTTCTCAACAATGCAGACACATATGAACATGGGACCAACACAGATGTCTTCAGCTGCCAAGTTCACATGTAACCGGTCAGTCAGGAACAAATCTGCTGATAGATGCCCTTTAAAGAGAACCTGTCAGCGTGAGATGCAGTGCAATCTGCAGGCAGCATGTTATAAAGCAGGAGGAGCTGAGCAGATTGATACATAGTTTTGTGGGAAACGAAACATTAAAACTTTTAATTTATTTTTTTAAATTTTTGCTCTTTCTGAATTTAAAATTGCTGCTATGCATAACTATCACAGAGAATGCTATCAATCACTGTACATGGCCCCATGTACAACTGAGCTCGGAAAGCGCATTTAAAAGCGCAATTTAAATGTGTAATGGTGTACCAAAAGCACAGGTTCTGCTACAAGAACTCCCACTTGTTAGGAGAACGGAGGTCCCATTCTCTCCAGATGGGTGGGGAAGGCCATGTGACTCTGTGATGAAGATTGGATGTTGTGGTAATAGCTGAGCATTTCACAACCCAATAAACTACAATGGAAGGAGCCGCATGAATAGATGATCTCTAACTCATATACTGTTTACTGGAGTGTCAAACCAGTCATGGGACCCCATTCTCCAGATTATGGGGACACAGAGTGCACCATTAGTACTCGCCCATCCCTGCTGCTGAGCTGTATGCCACCTCTCATCTGACATGTGAACTGCATGTGAGCATTCACTGAAGGACATATATTTGTGTCTACCTGCTTGGATGCTGCACAGAATAGCATCTTGGGTTGAAGGTTAGGTCTTGCATACATATGTGGCAAATCACTGCAAAAACAGCAACATGCAAATAAACTGTTAAATAAAAGAAATCATATCAAACTAATTTATTTCTTCGAAAAATGTTTTCTAAAGTTCATTTGTATTATGTACTAAGGTCCACCTTGCCATTTCTTACAGTGAAAAATGGTTTTACCATGGATGCATAAGCCAATAAGTTTACTGTCTGCTTTATTTTCTACAGGCCATTTGGGCACATTTAGTTATTCCAGTCCTTCTGTTCAATTTCCTAGTACAGCGGTCCCTCAAGTTACAATATTAATTAGTTCCAGGACGACCATTGTATTTTGAAACCATTGTAGGTTGAGTAATCGGTTCCAGAGCCCCAAAATGTCATCCAAGATAAGAGAAAATGAAGATTTAAGAAAAATAATCAGATAACTAAGACAGATACAACAAGTCCTTACATATAAAATCCAGGAACAGCTACTAACCAGTGACTAATCCAGCTATTTTACCAGAGAAGTGGCCTTGATTGGACTTGATTGGTTGGATCTGAGTCTGAGACATTGTATGATGAGTCTGGTTTCAACTTGAAACGATGGGTCAGAAAAGACAATTGTATGTTGAAAATATTGTATCCTGAGGCCCATTGTATCTTGAGGGATCACTGTAGTATGAAACTGTTGTGGTGTATGTAGCACATTGAGCAGTATTATGACAGGTACCCTTTAATTGGATGTTATTAAAAATGTGTTATAATCACTGAATTATTCAAGCAGATACGACACATCCCCTTAGCTGTGGTCAGGGAAGAGCCACAGTAGAAAAGACATGCCCCTTAAGCTGCAACTTAAAGTACACGCCCCTATTGAGCATGACGCCCACCCTGAGCTGTCAGCTTGAAATAAATCTAGCAGATGAATGGGATGAGTTGTGGATCCATGTGAGGTACAAGGCTGGTTCTAGCTTTGTTACAAACACATAGTCATGTACTGATTTTCATTTTTAACTTTAATTCTGAAATAACCTCTTGAACTGGCTTAGGAGCAAACACCAGAACCTCTAGACAGCCACCATGCCAAAATGGGTACATGCGCCCCCAAGTGTGCTGCTGAGTATTTATTCTGTTCATTGCTAATAAAACTATTCCAAAGTCTTGAGTATGGCACCAACCACATAGTAATGCTTTGATGGAGATACAAAATAGAAAGTAACTGAAAATTAATTCTGAGTTGCCACTTATATTGTCCAAAGTTTTGTAATTTCTTGTCTGCCTCTTTCTTTATAGGGAAGCATGTCACCGAGATATTATCAATTTACAAGTAGAGATGATAAAACAGTTTCATATACAGTCGGTATGTATAAGGAATATTTGCTTCCGGTTACTATTACGGTGGGAAAAAGAGCCCTAAGATGTAAAAGGTTTCAGAAACAATACTTATTTAACAATTAAATAATGTAAAATTGCTATCTAGATGGATGTATCTATCTTGGAATATGGAAATAACAAGAGGGCTTTGTGCATGGCAATTGCAAGAAAGATTTTAATATTAAGTGTGTCGGTGGAAGTAACATTGTGCAGACTTGCTGCTTCAGCATTAGTGGAGGAAAAGAATTGTTGTAATAAAACCTAATAAAGAGAGAACTATGGGATAAAGCAGTCATTAACAATGCGTGTTACACAGCCTTAGAAGTTACTGGTAGTCTGTTCACTTAATATTATTTGAATGCTTTGTGCCATTAGAAGGAAGGTTCATTTCCTAGCATGTAGGTGGGCACCAGTGAAACCAGAAGTGGGTGTGTGGGACTCTCCGGGACTGAACACACGGCAGCTCCATGTAGAGCAAGTAAACCGAATGAATGGAATAGAAGATAGAGCATGTTTTATAGTAGTCTGCACAGGAAAGTGTTACCTGCTGCTGTGTGTGTTTCATACATTATTTGGAAAAATGTATTGCTGTGATTTTTATGACCTTGTTCAGGAGCCGCTTAAGGAAAGATAAAGTGGTATCTCAGCCGAGTTGGATTTAAAAAGACAAAGAAATGTTGCTGCCACATTCTCTCATCCGTACGGTTGCAGATGTTGATGTGCACTTTTTATTTTGCTTAGTAAAAATACCCTTGGTATTTCTTTGGCATTGTTTTCAAAACTTGCCGATTTTATCTAATGTCTTCTTTTGTCTACTGACGCCAGTAAACGAAGTTATATCAGACTTTGCAGCAAACGTTGTTCAACGTCTTTTTCCCTTTTAACTTGTTTTCTATTCCTGTTAAGAGAAATACGGTTTACTTTATGTTAACCTGTTGGTTGTTTCTAGTTACATATAAATGAATTGTGTGCATCACTGTGTATGAATAATGCATTTGTTTCCTTTCCCATGTCTGTAAGGTTTTTTGCCTTGATATCCATACATTCATACTTTCCTTTCCCTTTCAGAGTGAAATTCAAATGTTAATTGAAAGATACTCAGTGAATGAAAACTTAGTCGCCGAGATAGAAAAGCTTCGGGAAGAGAATAAAAGGTTAAAATCTCACTATTAAGATGATGGACTTTAAGCTGAAAGGAGCATTTTAAGTGCTTTTCATCTATTTTCGTCATATTTATAGGATTACTTATTTGGCGATTATGTCACTCAATGTTTTGTGTGCGATAAGGGTTGTCGTCTCTTTCCCCTATTAAATAGGGGTGTACTGTCACTAAGCTTCAAACACTGGAGCCACGGAAGCCCTGTAAGAGGGAGCAGATGGATGGTTTACAGCAGATTCATCCAATTGTAGCGGATCGGTAACATGAACCTTCTTACAAAGCCATTATACTGGTTTCGCAAGTACATTTGCATTGCACCATATCTATCCCCTCTAACAAATCAATCAAATAGGACTGGACAGCAGAGATGACATCCCTTACAACATGTTAAAGGGGTTTTCCAGGAGTAAAATATTTATGGCCTATTCTCAGGACTCCCGAGACACCCACAATCAGCTGAAGAGGCTGGTGAGTGCGGTGGCCCTATCAAACAGCTAATCGGCAGGGAGTCGGGCCTAAGGATAGGTCATTTGTAAACACTTTGCCTACACATGATGCTACATTCCACATATGGAAAAGATCTGTGGTAATGGAAGCACAGTATAGAGGAATCTGTCTAATAACTATATGGCAAATGTGGAAATGCAGAATTGGACGTGAATTATGCAATAAGTGCTTAACATTACATTATACTGTTATCTCCACCAACCTATATTGTAACATCTTTGGCTGAGCAGAATTGTCATCTAAAGCCATACAGGTTTGAGATTTACAAATTAAGTTGACATGTGATAGAAATGTTTTCTCACATACAGTACCTAAGTGCCTGTTTTTTATATCCACTATAGGCTCCGTTTAGTGCCTAAAGGGCATGTGTCAGCAGATTTGTACCTATGAAACTGGCTGACCTGTCACATGTGCGCTTGGCAGCTGAAGGCATCTGTGTTGGTCCCATGCTGCTAAGAACCTAAACGCTCTGTCCTCTGTACAACGCCCGCACCCTCTCTACTTTGATTGACAGGGCCAGGCAATAAAAATGTCATCACGACTGGCCCTGTCATTCAAAGTGGAGAGGGTGCAGCAGTTGCGGAGAGAGCAGAGCCTCTTAGTTTGATGGCGACGCCTCTGTTGCTCCTAGAGGCTCATTTCAATGTATTAAAACATCCTTGTAGCACATGTGCCACGGATCAGCCACCTTCATAGGTACAAATCTGCTGACAGGTGCCCTTTAAAATGCCTACTCTATACTGTTGTCATTGTGGTAATTCATGATCATAATATTTCACGGATTGTTTAATAGAAATGCCTTTTTAAACCAGTAACATTTTTGTATACATCGTGTCTTTATTTTGACAATAAAGTTAAAGCTATGTGTTATTTGCAGCACTACAGCATAAATGCTTTTTTGTACTTTTGGTTAGTAGTTTTACATGTCAGAAGCGACCCCTGGCGCTATGTGTTTTCTTGTTATTTTGGTGTGAAACTGTCTTGTTAGAATTGTTCTAATTAACTTAAACTTTTATTTGGAATCTGATATGGAAAGTAATTTTATTTAAATCATAAATATAAATGCCGTTTTAATCCTCTTCAGCACTACATCAATATTATGTAATAAGAGAAGAAATGGTACTGTGGCTAAGTCTGATTGATGTCTAGTCAAGCATGATAACAAAAATTAAAAGGTGTACCTAGAGAATCGCGCTGCCTTTATACTGATATTAAATCATTGAATGATTTAATGACCTTGAATTTTAATAAATTGCTTTTATATTCAATCACAGTGATTTTGGCGAGTTTTCGAGTAGAGCCTTTTTTACAGCTATGGTTTGTCATCCACAGATGTTAAGAAAAGTTGTGCCATTTTCCAAGATTACTGTATTGTTCCACTCTTCCAACGCTCATTTTAAGGTTATGTGTAGTACTGATTATTTTGGCTGCAGTGAACTATGTTAATTTTTATCTCTTTATGTGACTTACTAGTATAAAGAAAAGTATCACTGAAGCAAACAAGCGGAGAAATGCCTTAAGGATGCAGTAATCAAAGAGCACTGCTGTACCAATAAAAGAAGGCACTATGTTGAGGCGATTAGCAGATGGACTTTAGCTTTCAGGCAACCTTTTTTTCTCAAATCTCCCTTTTAGGGCACATTTCAAGAAGAGAGCTGCTTCATGTGCAGCCCTACGCACTGGGAGACCAAATCTCCCCTGATGTATTGGAAGCAGGAGAAGTGGGCAAGCATAGGGATCTCAACAACTTTGACAGGGACAAAATTTTTATGGCTGGGTCAAAGCATCTCTAAAATAGCAGGTGTTTTGGGTTGTTCCTGGTATGTAGTGTTTAGTACATACCAAAAGGGGTCCATGGAGGGACGACTGGCGAACAGGTGCCCAAGGCTCATTAAAGTGTGCAAGGAACAAAGGCTAGCTCACCTGGGCCAATCCACTCCTGTAGCATAAGTTAATGGTTTTGATATAATGGTGTCAATACACAAAACTTCCTGCATAATGGGCTGTGGGCCCGTACTGACTCTCATGTGTGTGTTCTGTTAGGAAACCTTGGCTCCTGGCATTCATGTACATGTTACTTTGACATGTACATAATACATTCTTAAACACTGTGGCAGACAGAGTCCACCCATTCATTGCAATGGTCTTCCCTAATGGCAGTGTTAGCTGAATAATGCATGGAAAAAAAATTTAGGAATGGTTTGAGATACATGTGCTAAATGTTAAATGTGCTAATTTGGCCTCCATATTCTCCATCGGATCTAGCATCTGTGGGTGGGGTAGAAAATACAAGTCCGATCCATGGAGTCCCCACCTTGTAACTTACTGTCTTGGTGCCAGATACCACAAAACTCATTCATAAGTCTTATGGATTTGTCTCAATTTGTCATAAGTTGTTTTGGTGGCACAATTGAGGAGGACTACACAGTATTAGGCAGGATGGTTCAATGATAACGGCTGTTCGGTGTTAATAAGCAATTATTTTCAATAAAAAATATACTTGATTTAAAAAAATAAGCATTTATTAAAATAAAGTTACTGAGAGTAACACCACTTAAAAGCACCAGAGCTTGGGTCAGTTAACCTCCGTTGCAAATCTGCTGCAGTGTAGTTCATGCAGATTTTGCTGTATTTCTGCACCAAAATCCACATGTCGCTTGTGGATTTTGTAGCAGATTAGCCCCAGATCTCACCCTTTGCATTGCAAAGCGTGAAATCTTTATTGAAAAAACACACAAGCAATTGACCTGTTGCTGATTTCAAAAAATGTGCCGTGCATATGAGATTTGGAAAATCTCATTAACCGTGAAAGTACTGTATTACACTGTGGATTTCTGCACCCTGTACATGTGCCCTTTGGAATAACATTTGTGAAAAATAAAATGGCATTTATGTGTATACTGTATAATGAATTTTAAATTGCAGCGTAATTGCTTATAATTCAATGTTTCCAACTTGTGTTGTTGGGAAAGCTGAAGGGAACAGTTTGGACTTTAAAGCTGGCCATACTCTTGAGACAATGACCGGCTGGTTTGCGTTCTTATGAATGATTCTACCACCAACATGTCAAAGTAAACTCGCCCACACCATAAGCACGTCGTCCAAAATTTTCCAGCATGGCCAATTTACATTTTAAGCAAAGAAGAGTCTGCCGTTGCAAATGATTGTGCTAGTTTTTCAAATGATAGTCCATTTTGGCCAATTCACCATAAGTCTCGTGCCTTACCACCTATTCTCTGGGAATGATTTAAAATGGCCTCCAGAAACCTGTATTAAAATGTGAGAAGAACTGGTTTCCAGCATTTCAGGGATGCCTGGGAAGAAAGGGGGGAGTATGGGTTTACTACACTGCTGTATGATAGTTGGTAATGATGTGATCCTGCCTATGATATGCTATTATGACTGAGCAGCCTGAAAGGAAAACTCACCAGTATGTAGTATATGCAAGTGCCACAGTTTAGTATTTAGTGAGGTATTGCCCCCTCACCACCCTAGGCAGCTCTGCAAGTGGTGGCAAGCAGTCCTGCTCACATTCTAGGACAGTTTTCTGGCAGCCATTTTAATTAATTCCCAGAGAACCCATTTAACATATTTAACCGCTGCATGGAAGGGGTTAACAGGGAGGAGCTCCCTCCCTCCCCCATCGGGTCGCTGCTGTGCTGTGGCAGTGACCCGATGTTTGGCTGGATGACAGAGGGAGGGAGCTCCCTCCCCCATCGGGACGCAGCTCTGCTGTGGCAGCATCCCGATGGTTAACATGGCAACAGGACGCTTTCACAGGAGTCCGGCTTGCCATGGTATAGCTAAGGTATGCTAAAGGCAGGAGCCTGATCAGGCTTACTGTGAGTGAAAATACACTGCAGTATACTATACAGTGTACTGCAGTGTATTATAGAGCCATCAGACCCACTGGATCTTCAAGAACCAAGTGGGTCTGAGTCAAAAAAGTGTTAAAAAAATAAAAAAAGTTTTTAAAAAATCCAATTTTTTTCCCCTATATACACACATTTGTAATTGGTTAAAAATGAAGAAAATAAAATCCCCTAAACATATTAGGTATCACCGTGTCCGTAACAAACAGCTCTATAAAAATATCACATGACCCAACCCCTCAGGTGAACACCGTAAACTGTATAATAAAATAAAAGCCGTGTCAAAAAAACAATTTTTTTGTCACCTACCATCACAAAAAGTACAACACCAAGCCATCAAAAGGGCGTATGACCCCCAATATAGTACCAATCTAACCGTCTCCTCATTCCACAAAATATGAGCTACCTGAGACAATCGCCAACAAAATAAAAAAACTACAGCTCTCAGACTATGGAGACACTAAAACATGATTTTTTTTTTTTTGTTTCAAAAATATTATTGTGTGAAACTTAAAAAAATAAAAAGAAATATCCATGTTGGGTATCGCCACGTCCGTAACAACCTGCTCTACAAAGATATCACATGAGCTAACCCCTCAGGTGAACACAGTAAAAATGAATAAATAAAAACGGTGCCAAAATTACCAATTTTTGGGTCACCTTTCCTCAAAAAGTGTAATATTGAATGATCAAAAAAATCATATGTACCCAAAAATAGTACTAATAAAAATGTCAACTCTTCCTGCAAAATATGAGCCCCTACACACGACGATCGGCAGAACAATAAAAGATATGGCATTCAGAAACTGGAGACAAAAAACAAACAAAAGTAGACATATTCGATATCATTGCGTCCGTAACAATCTGCTCTATAAAAATAGCACATGATCTAAACTGTCAGATGAACACTGTACAAAAAAAAAAAAAACTGTGCTAGAACAGCCATTTTTGGTTACCTTGCCTTACAAAAAGCGTAATATAAAGCGATCAAAAATCATATGTACCCCAAAATAGTATCAATAACACTGTCACCTTATCCCTTAGTTTCCAAAATACGGGCATTTTTGGTTGTTTCTACTGTAGGGGTGCATCAGGGGGGCTTCAAATGGGACATGGTGTCTAAAAACCAGTCCAGCAAAATTTGCCATCCAAAAACCATCTGACGCACCTTTTCTTCTGCACCTTGCTGTGTGCCCATACAGTAGTTTACGACCACATGTGGGGTGTTTCTGTAAATCGCAGAATCAGGGTAATAGTTTTTGAGTTTTGCTTGGCTATTAACCCTTGATGTGTTACAGGAAAAAATGGATTACAATGGAAAATCTGCCAAAAAAAAAGTGAAATTTAGAAATGTCATCTCCATTTTCCTTTAAATCTTGTGGAATACATAAAGGGTTAACAAAGTTTGTAAAATCAGTTTTGAAAACCTTGAGGGGTGTAGTTTCTAAAATGGGGTCATTTATGGTGGTTTCTATTATGTAAGCCCCACAAAGTGACTTTAGAACTGAACTGGACCTTAAAAAAAATGGTTTTGGAAAATTTCTTCTAAAATTCTAAGCCTTCTAACGTCCCCAAAAAATAAAATTACATCTTCAAAATGATGGCAACATAAAGTAGACATATGGGAAATGTAAAGTAATAACTATTTTGTGAGGAATCACTATGCCTTAAAAGCAGAGAAATTCAAATTTTGAAAATTACAAATTTTTTCAAATTTTCTGTAAATTTAAGATTTTTTTAAATAAATGTGATTTATATTGACTCAAATTTACCACTGTCATGAAGTACAATGTGTCACGAAAAAACAATCTCAGAACGGCTTGGATAAGTAAAAGTGTTCCAAAGCTATTACCACATAAAGTGACACATGACAGATTTCCAAAATTTGGCTTGGTCCTTAAGGTGAAAAATGGCTATATCATGAAGGGGTTAATGAATCATGAAAAAGGCTACTTGTGTCCTTGTTTTTTATTTTTATTGATAATTGTTTTAGTGCTGGATGCTGTTATTCAGATACTTGTAAACTGCTGAATTAGGCTTAAAGAGATGTGGTGGAGTGGCATTGAGGGCTGATTATTAGATAAAGAAAAAAATGTGCCAGTCAGGGATCAACTATGCTGTCTGTATAGTTAAAGGGGTATTCCCATCTCACAAATGTAGTTTGTATAATTAGATATAGCCAAACCAATATTATTACTAATAGAATGTATTTATATAAAATGTACAGTTTAGAAGATTTGCCTATTTGTATAGGCATTGTCCCACACACATCAGTCAGGCCGTTGCCCCTGGTTACGGCCACCGCGGCCATGTAGTAGTGGTGGCCGGCTTGCTCTTGTTCAAACCCGCTGTGGGGTGACTGCTGTATTGTGAACACACATTGCATGAGCATGTGGAGACACATCTTACGGTTGTAGCATTTTTGTCTGCGCTTCCAAAACACAGAGAAAAGGATCCAGTTCCAAGATCAATTCATCTCTATGGAGCAGGATCTGTTTATAAAGCTGGTAGCGTCCAAAACGCAGATGTGAAAGTACCCTAAGATGTGTCTCCGCATGCTCATGCAATGTGCGTTCACAATACAGCAGTCACCTCAGAGCGGGTTTGAACAAGAGCAAGCCGGCCACCACTACTACATGGCCGCGGTGGACGTAACCAGGGGCAACGGCCTGACTGATGTGTGTGGGACAATGGATATACAAATAGGCAAATCTTCTAAACGGTACATTTTATATAAATACATTCTATTAGTAATAATATTGGTATGGCTATATCTAATTATACAAACTACATTTGTGAGATGGGAATACCCCTTTAAGAGAGTGATAACATAAATGTGATGCTAAGATGTACAACCCAAATTCCAAAAAGGTTTCGACACGGTTAAAATGTAAATAAAAGAATGCAATGGTTTGAAAATCTAATAGACCAGGGATCAGCAACCTCTGGCACTCCAGCTGTTCTGAAACTACAACTCCCAGAATCCTCCATTCACTTCTGAACAAGAATTACTAAGTAAGTGTGCATGCAAGGAGTCACAACGGGAGTGCTGAACATTGCTCATTTCTGTCATTGAGAATGAAATGGGAAAAAATATATGTAGAACTTGATTTCAACAATACAAAAAAGTTGGGACGTTGCCATGTCTACCATTATGTAGCATCCCCTCTTTTAACAGTCTGAAACATCTGAGAAGTGAGGAGACCAATTTCTGGAGTGCACCAAATGTTTTGTGGGCTTTAGACAGGGCTTTACATAAAGGCAAGTCCCTCCCTGTCTCTGGGAATATGTAAGTGAGGGAACTGAACATGTGGAGTCATTGTAGGTAGAAATACAAGGCAAAAACAAAAATAAAATACTGCTAAGAGTTTTTTTTTTTATAAACCTCCTCATATTTCCACAGAAAATCTACTACTAAGGGAAATAGATGAGGCGCCTAACCATAATGAGGCCGTTATTATGGGGGACTACTGAGATATAGACTAGGAAACTGAAGCCTGTGGATCTCATAAAGGAACAGATTCTTGGCAATAACCAAAGACAATTTCCTTTCCCAATTGGTTCAGGATCCAATTAGAGGGATGACCATACTGGACTTAGTACTAAGCAATGACCTGACAGAGCAATAGATGTGCAGGTTGGGGGACACCTAGGAAATAGTGACCATGAAATAATAACCCTCCAATTGTCATTCAAAAGAGTGTTTCTTCAGGGAGGCACAAAAAAGAACACAATTTGACCAGCTAAGAGGCCATTAGCCAATGTCCTCAAAAATAAAAAAAATATAAAAATAAAATTGCAGCATAAAATGGGATATTTTTTAAATCATCATAAATAGAGATGAGCGAGCATACTCGTCCGAGCTTGGTGCTTGTTCGAGTATTAGGGTACTCGTAAGTACTCGCAGCTCGGACGAGTATCTCGCCATACTCGAGGAAATGGCAACTTCCGCATCGTGCTTTTTTGGCGCCTATAAACACAGCCAATCACAAGCCAGGAGACTCTACAGTACACCCAGCATCACGTGGGGCCCTTACATGTCGATAGCAGGGGTTGGCTGGCCTGATCAGGTGACCCTGGAATATACTAGTGACTGGCCGCGGCGATCGGCTCAGATGCCGTCTGGATGTCGTTAGGGATAGAGCTGCTGCCTTTCAGGGACAGTGTTAGGGCCTGAATTTAGTTCTCAGTTAGGCAGGAATCACCCACAAAGAACCCAACAGCCCTTCTAAGGGCTAGAAGAATTTTTTTTTGTCTCCTGGCTTGGCTGGCTGGCTGGCACTAGTAGTGCAGCTATCGCCATATCTAACCCTGTTTTTTTTTTTTTTATTGTTCTATCTCAGTGATACAAATCCATTGCACACAGCAGTGTGGAACCCTTTTGTGTGTCACAGTTCAGCACTGACTCACTCCAATCCATATATACTGTCCAGGTGACACTTTCTGTACGTCACAGAATACAACCAAGTCATTTGCTACCAATATCATCTACAGCTTGATCCAGAAAACTCTCTGTGCGACATTTGTCTGGGTCGCAGACTAAATAGCCACCGTTAACAGGGTGTCAGTCAGTTCTACCATATTTCCTGCACGTCACGTTCCCAAAAAAACAAAATATATAAAAAAAAAATTATTTTTTCAGTTGTTTTAGCTCAGTGATACAAATCCTTTTTACTCAGCTGCGTGTAACCTTTCTGTGTGTCACAGTTCAGCACACTCGCTCCGATCCGTATAATCTGTCCAGGTGACACTTTCTGTACGTCACTTAATTCTACCGGACTTAACAAGTTTGTGGGTTTCAGTATACCAGGCCCGTGTAATTATTATTTTTTTTTATCATACACCTATATACAAAAAATGTTGAACCCCAGGTCTAAGGGTCGTGGGCGTGGGCATTCAATTACTGCAGGGGGCAGAGGCCGTGGTCCTGGGCAGGGTGAGACAGTACCCGCTGATGAGGGAGCAGGGGAATTCCGCAGAGCTACACTCCCTAGCTTCATGTCTCAACTTACAGGGACACGTGGTAGAGGACTGTTGAAACCACAACAGTGCGAACAGCTGATCTCGTGGATTGCGGATAATGCTTCAAGTAATTTGTCCACCAGTCAGTCTTCCACGCAGTCCACCCACGTTACCCAAGGGAGCACTCCTCTGGCTCCTCCACCTCAACCTCCTTCCCCCCAGTCTGCCCCCTCCCAGGAAAATTTGGAATGCGATCCGGCATACTCTCAGGAACTGTTTTCTGGACCCTTCCCAGAGTCACAAACCACTTCTCAGGTTGCTGCTGACCTCGTTCCCGATGCCCAAGTTTTCCAACTGTCGCAGTCTGTGGGTGATGATGATGACAATGTTGAGTTAGTGGAAGAAGTATGTAAAGAGGTGTCAGACGATGAGGAGACACGGTTGTCAGACAGTGGTGAAGTTGTTGTTAGGGGAGGAATTCCGAGGGGGGAGCAGACTGAGGAATCGGAGGATGACGAGGTGACTGACCCAAGCTGGGTTGATATGCCGAGTGAAGACAGTGCTTCTGAGGCAGAGGCGAGTGCTGCACCAGAACAGTTTGTAAGAGGCAGTGGTGTGGCCAGAGGGAGAAGCAGGACCAGAGCTGGTGCATCATCAGCAACTGTTTCATGTAGTGAAGCACCTGTGGCGAGGCCTAGATGTTCGCAAGTCTGGAGGTTCTTTAAAGAAAGTGAGGATGACCGACGGACTGTGGTGTGCAACCTGTGCCACACCAGGATCAGCAGGGGTGCCACCACTACTAGCCTAACCACCACCAGCATGCGCAGGCATATGAGTGCTAAACACCCCACTCAATGGAACCAAGGCCGTTCACCACCTCCTGCGGGTCACACCACTGCTCCTTCCCCTGTGTCATTCGCTGCCTCTGCTAGTCAACCCCCTGCGTCACTCGCAGCCTCAGAGGCATCCATGCATGCTGCCCCTGCTGTTTCCTGTCCATTTCCGTGGTGTTTCCATCATTTTCTGAGGTTTCCAGGTTTTCACCCAGCCTTCCCTAGGCAGAGCCTTGGTCCCCCGCAAAAATGCTTGAGTCTCCCATTGACTTCAATGGGGTTCGTTATTCGAAACGAGCACCCGAGCATCGGGAAAAGTTCGACTCGAATAACGAGCACCCGAGCATTTTAGTGCTCGCTCATCTCTAATCGTAAACTTATTGTGTGAGGTACATACCTTATGATAATATTAGGGTGAGGAACAAGAAAAAAACGTTGATAATAAGTAATGTAAAGGGAGCAGTAAATGACAAAAAGAAAGAAAACATTTAAATCACTAAAACAAGAAAGTGGTGAGAAAGCATTGAAAAACTAGAATATGTAAAAGACAGATAAAAGCAGCCAGGCTGAAGACACAGACTCATTGCCAAAGGGAGTAAAACTAACCCTAAAATGTTCTTATTATAGAAATGGTAAAACGTTTAAACCTTAATGTGTTGGCCCTTTACAGATTGATAAGAGAGGCGTTGGTGAAAACGAATCTGTTAAATGTTAATTCTCCACTGTATTTACTGAGGAAAATGAACTGGCAGATGAAATGCAGAGTGTAAAAGCAAATTCCCCATTACAAGTGGTCTGTATGATCCCGTTACAAATGCAGCAGCTTCTTAAAAAGATTAAAATAGACAAATTACGAAGTCCAGATGGCATACACCCCCTGTATCCTAAGAAAATTAAAGGAAATCTGTCACCGACATCATGGCAATTAAAGTAAAGCAATTGCCTAATAGCAAGTATTACCTTAATCCCACGGGTACCTTTGTTTGAAAGATTGGGGTGTTCGATCTTCTTAAAACTGAGTTTGTTTGATATGTAAATTAGGCAAGTAAGGAGCCAAGAGGGCGTTATGTTCGTATGAAGGAGCCCAGGCACGCCTGTTACATACGAACCATGGGAGTGGGCGGGCGCATTGCAGTCAGGGCGGAGAGGAGGCGGGCTTGGGCACAAACAGCAGGCATGCCTGGGCTCCTTCATACGAACATAACGCCCCTCTGAGCTTTGTACTTGCCTAATTTACATATCAAACAAACTCAGTTTTAAGAAGATCGAATACCCCAATCTTTCAAACACAGGTACCCTTGGGATTAAGGTAATACTTATTAGGCAATTGCTTTACTTTAATTGCCATGATGTAGGTGACAGATTTCCTTTAAGTAATGTCATAGACAGACCCTTATTCCTGACATTTAAGGACTCTATACAGACAGGGAGTGTTCCACAGGATTGGCGCTTAGAAAATGTAGTGGCAATATTCAAAAAGGGGTCAAAAACAGAGCCTGGAAACTATTGGCCAGTAAGTTTAACATCTGTCTTGGTAAACTGAGGGTTTTGTAAGAGATGCTATATCTCAATGAAAATAACATTATTACATTAAATCTGAATGCTTGGACTGGGGAAAGTGCATGTATGTGTGTAAGTAACTGGCTCAGTGATAGAAAACAGAGGGTGGTTATTAATGGCACATACTCAGATTGGGTCACCGTCACTAGTGGGGTACCACAGGGGTCAGTATTGGGCCCTATTCTCTTCAATATATTTATTAATGATCTTGTACAAGGCTTGCACAGTAAAATATCAATTTTTGCAGATGACACTAAACTGTGTAAAGTAATTAACACAGAAGAGGACAGTGCACTGCTACAGATGGATCTGGATAGACTGGAGGCTTGGGCAGAGAAGTGGCAGATGAGGTTTAACACTGACAAATGTAAGGTTATGCACATGGGAAGGAATAATTCCTGGTGATACTTACTCTTTAAGTCAGGTGCTCACCAAGTTATGGAAAGAGAAAATGAACTTTATCAGGGCACGTTTAATTTGTATCTGTCGTTGTAGTCAGGGGCGGATTGGCCATAGACCCCACCGGGAAACATCCCGGTGGGTCGATGCACAGTGGGCCGCCTTACCCGACATTCCACTCCTTATTGTCTTTACTGTCTTTTAAATACATATTTTGAAGGCTGCCTTCCGTGTACATCAGAACTTTCCGTCCGGTCTGATGTACAAGGACCTGGCAGGGAGCAGAAGCGCACAGCATTAAAAACATTTTCAGGCCAAGGACCTGAAGCTCCCAGCGTCAGGAACGTCACATGACACACAAGTGCTGTGACTTACTCCAGCCTAGCCCCGCACTGGCAGTTGTAGGGACAGTGAAGCTCCGCCTTCCTCCTGTGGCCTGCTCCCGTGGTAATTCTCCTGCTGAGACCGGCAGCAGAGTGAGGAGTCACCCTGTCTGGCTGCCTCGGAAGATGCTCCTAGCTTGTCAGCTGCAGCACACAGCCCCCTTCTGTCCATGCAAGACCCCAGCTTCTCTGGTAATTGGTGTGGTGCACTGCTGCCAAAATAATATATTGTGCATGATGTGTGTGTGTGTTTATGTACATATATACACAGCATATCATGTTATCTATGTGTGTGTTTATGTATATATACACAGCATATCATGTAACATGTTATCTATATGTAATGTAGTAGTGTACACAGTGTATTATAATGAATTACTAGTACATTACATATAGATAGCATGTTATACATAGCATGACATACTGTATATATACAAGCTAGTAACATAATGCATCACAATACACTGTGTATACTACTACATTACTAGTACTTTGCATGTTACATGACATTGTAAAAAATAACATATGTACAGACATAGTACATATACAGTATGTTATGTAACAAGTCATATATATGTAATGTAAAAGATAAGTAATGTAGGAGTATACAGAGTGTATTATAGTGCATTTCATTACTAGTACATTACATAGAAATAACATGACATACTATGTATGTCTATTAATATATGTGTGTGTAAATATACACATATAGGCCTCTTTCACATGACAGTATTTTTTGCAGGCTCCGATCTGCATTTTTCACATATAAAATGCGGACCCATTCATTTCTATGGGTCCGCAAAAAATACTGAGAGCATACTGTGTACTGTCCGCATCCGTATGCCCATTCCGTAGCCCCACAAAAAAAAAAAATAGAACATGTCCTATTCTTGTCCGTTTTGCGGACAAGGACACGCATTGTTACAATGGATCCGCAAAAAAAAAAAAATGGATGCCATACGGACGACATCCGTTTTTTTTTTGCGGATCCACAATTGCAGTCCGCAAAACACAACGTTCGTGTGAAAGAGGCCATACTGTGTAAAAAAAAATAAAATATATATATATTTAACACGTCATGTTAAAAGTGTGACAATAACAATGTTCATGCTGCCTAAACTATCCAGTAAAAACACACATATGTTATCCATCAGAGACAACTACTTGTCATACATATATGCTCAAAATGGGTCAAGATTGTGATGTGAATGTATGACTGAAATACTGCAGATTTTTTTTGCAGCGGAAAATCTGCAGTGTTTCTCCTGGAAATCCACTGCAGAGAAGAACACCATATGTTGTGCTTTTTGTTCTGGCCTTTGTTGCAGAGGATTTTACACAGATTTCACTGCACTGCAATAGGTGGAATCTGCTATGAAAATAAAATCTGCAGATTTTCCACACAAAAAAAATCTGCAATGGCAGATCAGCAGTATATGAGTCACCTCCTCACCCCCTTCTCCATATCTTAGAGACAACTGGAGGAGAAGAATGAGGACATACTATGGCAGCTGGCACTGTCCACCACATTTTGGGGGTCATTTATTAAGACTAGATTGAGTAGAGAAAAGTTGCAGATTGCGGCACAAAGAACCTTTTTGCCACAATCTGCGACAAAAATACACCTAACATAGACGTATTTCTCTTAGTAAATAACCCCCTTTGTGTTGCTGGGGCAGTATATTGTGCTATGCTGTGGTATTTGGTTCTTCTGAGGTTGTGCTGCACTACAGTATTGCTAGCACCACCTACTTATGTTGATCCTGCCTACTTGTGTTGGCCCCACCTTCTTTCCATTTGGACCCGCCCACAATATGGGGCCACTTTTATTTTTTTCCAGGGCCACTTTAAGTTCCCAATCCGCTCTTGGTTGTAGTTCATACATGACATAGAGTGGAATATCAAAAAAAAAAATATGGTAGAATTTAGGTATGATCCCTAAATAAAGGACCTCACATGTTGTCTGTGAGCTTCAAATCTTGAGATTCCTCTAGGGGTAAGAGAATGTGTCCACCAGAAGCTTACTTGAGTACAGTGTGGAAAGCCAATACTTGAGTTCAGAAGCCTAAATGAATGCAATGTCCAACGACATAACTATTTCTCTAAATGAGTGCAGAAACCTACAGTAAGTGAGTGTTACAAACTTGTTTTTCCTCTCATATGTTCTACCACAGAACAGTCTGTGGTAGCATCCTGTGTCACAAGACAGATCAGTAGTTAGAAATTACAGTATGTTTAACTATGTGTAATCAAGATAACTCTTTCAATACCCAGATGCATGTTTTTGTATTTTTTTTGTTGCACTCAAAGGTGGATTTACACGGCCAGATATTCAGGCAGATCATCAGGAATGAACGTTCCTGCAAAGCTCGTTCAACGTGCAGCTGATCACCCGATGAACAAGTAAAATACTTGACGTTAGTGCTTACAAGCCGACAATTGGCTTCTCCTTGCTCTTTCTAAAGTCCAGCTTTATTTTTTGTTTCTCAGATATTGTCTGTCTGTCTATCTATTTATCTATCGGTCTGTCTGTCGGTGTCTATCTAACGGTCTATCTCTCTCTTAGTCCTAGCTGCAACCAGCATATGCTGAGATTTAAATTCCTAACAAGTTATACTGAATATTTTCCCATAAAACTAAGGTTCCCTTTAATATCACCACAGTAAATCTAAATATTTTTTTAAAAAGTTTATATTTATGCAATAAAAATATTCATATGAAACTTATAAAAAGTTGCAGAGTTTATTTTTAACATATCTTAATGCTTCTGCTTTTTGCTTAAGGTTTCAGAAGAAAAAAAAAGAAACTAAATGATTCCTTTCTCTTCTAACCTTCTTATGGCGTGGGCTTTATTTTTTCCCTTTTGTTTTTCTATTAGTTTTGACCTCCTGATCTTTTGATGATATTCTGAAACTAATGAAAAGGTTAATGACTCTTTAAATGTTATATGCAATAGTTAACATATTCCACTAATTATGTAAATTTCCAGTGCTATTCTTATCCAGGTGGACTTTATTGTGTTTGCACAGGGCTGACATTTTTAAAAGTCCCAATTATATTTAAAGGAACAAAATCTAAACATAAAAAGTTATGCACTGTCTTTCGGGCCAGTTTATTTTTTAATTCACTATTATAAGGAGTGTCTTTCAAAAACTGACCTTTTTGTGTTCTCTCCGTCTACTAACCTACGTAAACCTGATATCTCCCTCTCAGTATGTGGCACTATCAGACCTAGGCAGCATGCCTGCTGCCTCAGGGTGACATTTGACACTGATCTTTCTTTCACCTCCCGTATCTAGTCTTTCTCCCGCTCATGTTGCCTGCACCTCAAAAACATGTTCAGAATCTGCCCCTTTCTCACTATGGAAACAACAAAAACTCAGCCAATAACTCACAACTGACTTCCACCATTATATAAACCTTTCACTCCCAGATGCAAGATTCTCCCGAGCTGCACTGGTTCTCTGAAACACCCTACCCCAAGAAATCAGGTTAAAAAACCACATACACAGTTTTAAACGCTCCTTAAAAACACATCTTTTTCGGGTGGCCTAACACCTCCCCTGATCTAACTCCTCTCCATACATAGCCCATTTATCATTTCCTGAACCTGATCCTCCACCAAACTTTCCACTACACCCATGCACCCAGAAGCACTTTGTATATCGGCTGCTGACCGGCTTATGCAGCTTTATATCTGCTCCCCTAATCTCCCAAGGTGGCTGGACCATTGTACAAAACAAGCACTTTTATCTTTTGTGTCACCCCATCTCCTCATAGATTGTAAGCTCTTGTGAGCAGGGCCCTCACTCCTTTTGTTATTATTGACTTGTCTATTTGCTATGTTATTTATGACTGTTTGTACATGAACCCCCGCACTGTAAAGCACTGTGGAATATGTTGGCCCTATATAAAGATTATTATTATTATTATGTAAGAATGCTTGAAGGTAATGAGTCACATGCAGTATACTGCCCTGTCTACTTGCTGCTACAGTACTAATTGGACACCTGTGATAAAAAGTAAAGATTTTATGGGTATCATTTTTTTTTTAATCAGGAGTATGTTTCCATACTCCTCCATGTATGTTTCCATGACTCCTCCATTCCATTGGTACAGTCTTTGTATTCAACAATGAATATGTGAGCCAGGCTTTTCATGGCTGTAATAACACACATCTAATTACATTCCTTGACAAAAAATGCACCTAGAAGGAATTGTTGAAATTGAATGAAATGTGTGAATGTAATGATATATGTAAGTGATTGATCAGAGGGAAAGTTTATTGGGGAAAACTGTACAATTGAAAGGATGTACTAATACCCTGTTGGGCCACCTCTAGCCTCAGTAGAAGACGAGATACTTTGGGCATCATTGCATATGGTATCCTGCAGCTCTTTGCCCACAGATCCTGCAGCTGGGCCTGTAGACCCTGCACACTCCCAGCTGGTCCCATAAATGCTCGATTGCCGATTAAATCTGATGACCAGGCGGGCCAAGGAACTGTTACAATCTGGTGCAGATATTCCTGGGAAACCCTTGCTCTGTGTGTGGGCGAGCATTATCCTGCTGAAAATTGCCAGTTAGAAGAAATACAACATGTGGCAGCATATGCCACATATCACTGAGCTGTTAGTGTCCCTTCTACCACTAGTAGGGGTGACCGATCGTCATGTGCACTGGCTCCCCAGATCATAACACTAGAAGTTGGGGCAGCTTTTCACAGCAAAAGCAGAATTGAAAAACTCACCATGAGGCCTCTCTACTTGAACCTGACCATCATGGATTCCTAAAGAGAACTTGCTTTTTATGGTAAGACAATATGGTTCCAGTCTGTAGCAGTCCAGGTTTCTTGTTCACGACACCACTGCAAACAAAGGCGATGGCTGGTTGTCAATGGCGGGACAAGTAATGAGCCCCGTGTCACCAGATTTCCTTCTGTTTGGCAGAGACAGGGTTGTATAATAAAGGTGCCACCTATGTCTGGGTGGTGGACAACGAAACTGGTAGCTGCTTGTGCTTGTCGGTGGGTCAAATGATCCACTGTCCTGGTGGCCTGTCTGGACCAGATTCTGTTCACCATGTGTGTATGCTCTCACCTAACCACTGTTCCCAATATCTCTACAGCTAGGTCAGAATGCTGGCCTAGAGGGTGGGCAATTCATCGAAATGACTATCCTGCTCAAAGTCTCTGGGCAAAATGTCTTCAAGTTCATTGTAGAGACATGTCTAGCAGTTAACGATCTCTCACCAAGACGTACAATACTCAAAAGTTGCCTCTGAGGACCTTTTTATAGGGCATCGGGGAAAGCCCTTATACATCCACTTGTGGCAAGACCCAGTAATCCATTCATTAGTAATCATTTTACTAATGAATGGATGGATAAAATTCTGGATTTACTTAAGTGTTTTTTAATATTTACCTCAGTGGGAGCTTTGTCCACAGACATCTGTGTAAGGAGAGTTAAAGGGGTTGTTTGGAGGCACAAGAAACATAACTATTACTATAGAAGTGAAGCACTTGCTAATGTGAGGAAATATGAGGATTCTGGGACTATTAATGGGACCAGGGAAGAAGCTCCCTGTAGTTACTAAACTTTTGGGATCACATAACCACTCATCCATTCAGGCGATTGGTACTGTACATATTTTTCTAATGGTTATGTTTTTTTTGTGTGTTTGCTGTTGTATTCACTTGAATGCAAATGAGATACAATACCAGACACAGATTGTATACTGTATACTCTTTTTCTGGAAAAAAAAAACCCATACAGCTTGGCTGTACACTAAAGTCTAATAGCAAGCAGTGAGCAATTTTGTATATAAGAGCATAATTGAGAATTTATCCAGAAAACTATCCACTAGTGCTACCTTTAGAGACACTTTTTGTTGCTGCCGTTACCGCAGCAGTACTGCACACCTGCTGTTCTGGAAAACCAAATACGTATATATCTATATAATGGCACCGCGCAACTGGTATATTGATATCCCTTATTCACCTAGATGGTACTTTTAATTCAATAACTTTCCTCTGTAAGATTTAGTATACCACTCAGTTCACCTCTGGAGCGGTAGTTAGCACATATGTCTCAATGTTCCGTACACTCAAAACGCTGTATTCATAGCATACTGGATTAGTTACACATGTGTTCCTACCTTTCTAGTGGCATGCACAAGGTCTTCAGGGTGTTCGGTGGTTCAGGATAACGGTCCCGGTTCTTCCTAGGGACTTTCTCAATTTCTGGAGCGAGCCCCGGCCGGTGGCTCAGCTCCGCTTGCTTGTCTGTAGCTCACGCTCACTCAGAGCGTGCGGTGACGTCACCTGTGCTACGGATAGGTAATTGAGCCAAACTTACTAACCTACGCGTTCAAACAACACGGTGTTCTTCCTCAGGGTATTTTTTCCAGTTAGGCTCTGTATCCTCCTTTATATCTCCACCTCATTAGCCCATCTTGGCGCAAGAGGGCTAATGAGGTGGAGATATAAAGGAGGATACAGAGCCCTAACTGGAAAAATACCCTGAGGAAGAACACCGTGTTGTTTGAAACGCGTAGGTTAGTAAGTTTGGCTCAATTACCTATCCCGTAGCACAGGTGACGTCACCGACGCTCTGAGTGAGCGTGAGCTACAGACAAGCAAGCGAGCTGAGCCACCGCCGGGGCTCGCTCCAGAAATTGAGAAAGTCCCTAGGAAGAACCGGGACCGTATCCTGAACCACCGAACACCCTGAAGACCTTGTGCATGCCACTAGAAAGGTAAGGAACACATGTGTAACTAATCCAGTATGCTATGAATACAGCGTTTTGAGTGTACGGAACATTGAGACATATGTGCTAACTACCGCTCCAGAGGTGAACTGAGTGGTATACTAAATCTTACAGAGGAAAGTTATTGAATTAAAAGTACCATCTAGGTGAATAAGGGATATCAATATACCAGTTGCGCGGTGCCATTATATAGATATATACATAATTGAGAATTGCTTAGAATCCAACTAGAACGTCCCTTCAAGTTTATAGAAAATCTAGACTGATTATGTCCTCATGATGATTATAAATGACCTCTGTTAATCAGGGGCGTAGTGAGGAGGGGGCAGGCAGGGCATGTGCCCCGGGCGCAGAGTTGGGGGGGCGCACTCGCTGGCAGTTCTTGTCACTGCCGGGCAATTCCTTTCCATAGTGCAGGAGGGAGGCCTCTCTGCTCCCTTCTTCACTGTTCTTCTGAGCTCCAGCGCTCCCCCTGCAGACCGCATATCACGCTGCCAAGTGAGTGCGGGAGTGTGGCATTAGGGAAGAAGGTAAGTATTGTTTTTTTTTTAATTTCGTAAAGCTGCAGTAACTGGAGAGGGCACTGGAGGCAAAAGGGGTGCCACAACTAGAGTGAGGGGGCACCTAATCTGGCATAACTTCTGTGAGGGGGCTCCTAATCTGGCATAATTTCTGTGAGGGGGCACCTAATCTGGCATAACTTCTGTGAGGGGGCACATAATGTGACATAACTACTGTGGGGGGCCATATAATCTGGCAAAACTACTGTGAGAGGGCACCTATTGTGACATAACTACTGTGAAGGGGCACCTAATGTGACATAAGTAAAGTGAGGGGGCACCTACTCTGGCTTAACTACTGTTAGGGGGCACCTAATGTGGCATAACTACTGTGAGGGGCGCATAATCTGGCATAACTACTGTGAGGGGCATGTATCTGGGCATAACTGCAGTGAAGGGGTATAAACTGGGCATATGTACTGTGAGGGGCAAATTTGAATCCTTGACCCGGGTGCAGGAAAGCGTAGCTACACCTCTGCTCCAACTACCCTTCTTCGGAGAGAAAGGTGCTGATATTTCAGTGCCTCAGTTTAGGGATTGGCCCATCTCCCATGGTATAAAAAGGGGAAACCTAAGGAAAGCCCTCAGTCACAGTTGTACATCTTCCACAACATCAAAGCATCTACTGTAGTATAGAAATAGGCTTACTCTGGGGATTAACCCTTTAAGTACCGGAGGTTTTTTTCGGCTTTGCTTTTTTTGTTTTGCGCTCCCTGCCTTCAAACAGCCATAACTGTTTTATTTTTCTGTTCACATAGCTGTATGAGGGCTTGTTTTTTGCAGGACAAGTTGTACTTTCCAACGCCACCATTTAATATTGCATATGGTGTAGTGGGAAGCGGGAAAAAAATTCTAAATCGGGTGAAATTGCAAAAAAACGTTCTACGGGTTTTTTATTTACAGCGTTCGATGTTCATTAAAACTGACCAGTTACTTTCATTCTACTGGTCAGTATGAATCCGGCGATACCTAATATGCATAGTTTTTCCTGCGTTTTGATAGTGATAAAATAATTATATTATATATAACTTTTTAGTATTTATGTGTACGGAGCTGTATGGGGGCTCATTTTTTGCATCAGTTTTTATTCATACCATTCTGGGGTGTGTGTAAGACTTTTTGATCACTTTTTATTTAATTTTTTTTAGAAAAAAAAGCAACAAAAACAGCGAATCGCCATTTTGACGCTTTTTTCCACCACACAATTCGCCGTATTGGAATTTTTTTTATATTTTAAAAGTACGGGCGTTTTCTGTCACGGTGATACCCATGATGTCTATATTTATTGTTATTTAGGTATTTATTTTTTAATTATACGGAAAGGGGGGTGATTTAAACTTTTATTTTTTATATATTTTTTAAAAATTTTTAAATTTTTGGTGATTATTTTAAAGCTCAAATATGAGCAAATAGATTGTGTTTTTTATTTTTTCTTTATGAGCAATCAGGGCTTTTTAATTTTGAATGAAAACTCGAATTTGCTCATTTCTTATCCTGGCCTGCCATCTAGTGGCCAGAATAAGAATTGCACTTTGAAAGCTGTAAACCTCATCAGCGAGGTTTACAGCTTTAAGATCCTGTACAGACACCCCATTTGACCACATAGGGCGTCTGTACACCACCCGGAAGCGAGCGCTTCCGGTTTTTGCGCTACTAGATGCCGTGATCTCATGTGATCACGGCATCTAATTGCAGAAGAGGAAACCGCTGATGGCGTTAAGTACTCGCAAGTCTCTGCTGTTAGAAACAGCACAGACTTGCTGGCCATGACGCCCGCCGCACATGCTATCCTAAGGGTTAAAGGGTTTTTTCCAAGACTTCAACACTAATGACCTATCTTTAGCATAGGTCATCAATATCTAATCTGTGGGGGCCCGACACCGGGGGCCCCTGTCGATCAGCTGTTTGAAAAGGCAGCGGCACTCCGGTAAGCACCATGGCTTTCTCTCAGCTTTCCCTAGCGAGTCATTTACTTTGCGCCATGGAGATCCGGGTTTGGCATTCCTGCCTTTCCTCTGGGTCATATGGACGTCAGGGCTGTGCCCTGATTGCCTTGACTGTCATCCCAGGCCATGTAAAATATCCCTACATCAGGTAAGAGGTGACGGGATGGGATTCCTGTGTAGTATCCTTACTGTTATTACTGTATTATTATCAGTTTATTCACTAAATGTTATTATTATATTATTATGACTATTGTTAATCAATTATTAATAAGATCCATCTTATTAATAGCTCTATTCGCTCAAGCCTAGTGGTAAGCATGGCTTAAAAGTCATACATTTTGTACAAAAATCTGCTTCCTCAAAAATTAGCACATTTTTCCCCCCCGAAAACTGAAGGAGAAATAATAATAATATTAATAATAATAGTGAATATATTAATGATGATTATTTTGTAAATGGGTTTTACCACTTGTTGGACTGTGGAAGTAATGGATATAATCATGGGACAGCTGATAATATGGGGAAAGGGATTGAGAAAACATAGAGCAGTTGCCTATAGCAACCAATCAGTTGGTTGCTATAGGCAACTGCTCCATAATATCTTCCCCACATTGTTTGTCTTCTTCTTGTGTCTGGACATTAGCTCTATTATGGAGGATGATTACAATGGAAGGAAATAAAATCTCCTCTGCAATTAGAAGACATGAGTCAATTCTGCAGTTTGTGTCCTAATAACTCCCAATATTTTGCTTTCTTTCTCAGTGACACGGGACGAATATTCCCTGAATCGGTGGTCTTTACAGTGGTCTTCATAATATCTGCCATTCTAGGTAAGTGGATTTAGAGATAACATCATGAGGAGATCTAGCGCTCAGTGATGACGTTAAAGAGGACCTTTCACGACTTTGAAAAAATGAAACTGCACTATGTACCTGATGCGTCCGACACAAAGCAGCGTTGTTTTTTTTCCAAATGGTCCCCCGGTGGCTTCACATGGGCCCCCCGTTCTTCTGCTGGGCTTTATGCTAATTAGCAAGCATCAGAACAGGGAGGAGGAGACTCCCTGTTCCTCAATGGGCGTTGCTTCTGCCCTGCTGTGAGCGCTGTCCAATCAGAGCAGACCGCTCACAGCAGGGTTGAACTCCTTTGGCCCTGCTGTGAGCGGTCCGCTCTGATTGGACAGCGCTCATAGTGTAGGTACATAGTGCACTTTCATTTTTTCAAAGTCGTGAAAGGTCCTCTTTAATCTCCCTAATCACTATTCATTGCTGAGCCATGGCCATCACTGGAGATCATAATCATCACTGAGTCCTGGAGGTTATTGCAAGTGTCTATGGATGTTTCTGGCTGATCCCATGTATTGTCTATTGCAGGAGCTGGCACCGCTTCCATCCAGTACCGGTTCATGATCATCTGGTCTGAACAATCAGAGGCGACATATCATCTGCCAGAGAATCCTCTATGCCTTTGCATGGATTGGCTGCATTGGGACCATTGTGACCGCCACATTTTCGGTAAGTTTAGATATTGGATTCTTAGGACTAGTAATATAGAGGGGACATTTCTCGGAGCCAAGTGATGTTGTATATGTAGTGCGGTTTTACTCTTTACTCCATATGAAACTGTCCAAAAGAAAAACTGTCTTTGTTGCCCGTAGCAGCCAATCACAGCACAGCTTTGATTAATATTCTGAGCTTTAAAAATGATAGCTGAGCTGTGATTGGTTGCTATGGGCACCTCGGAACCAATGCCTGGTATATTCTGCATATTGCTCATTAGTTTTCCATAGTGCCCAGTAGAGCAAACCTTACAATGATGTCCCCTGGTGACTTTTCTTATGTACAGTATTACTGCCCCTTTATAATTATACCACCTGAGGCTTCTGCTGTTCTGTATTCTCAGATCTTCATGACATCCATATTGATGATATTTATTTCTCTGCTTTCATTCTAGATGAGGATAAATCCTACAGTCCACAGGATCGGTGCAATACCTTCATTTTTCTTTTGTGTCGTTTACAACTTAGGTCAAGCTGTATGCCTGTACAAGAAATCCTTCAGCGGTTGCCGCCTATGCCACATTAGATTGGCATCAACCTTGGTACCCATTGTGGCCCTGCTGACCTGTATCCTCTTATAGCTGGGACAGTGCCATGTTGTGTGCTGGATACACTGACACATACATATTTAATATCATCACTATTGTTAGTAAATTTGAGGTTCTTAACCACTTCCCATCCGGGCCATTTACCCCCTTCCTGACTAGGCCTGATTTTGCAAATCTGACATGTGTCACTTCATGTGGTAATAACTTTGGAACGGTTTTACTTATCCAAGCGATTCTGAGATGGTTTTCTCATGACACATTGTACTTCAAGTTAATGGTAAATTTGAGTCGATAAGTTTTAATTTTATTTATAAAAAAATCCAAAAGTTAACGAAAATGTGAAAAAATTCACTGTTTTCTAAATTTGAATCTCTCTGCTTTTAAGACAGATAGTGATACCCCATAAAATCCTTTTTAATTTACATTCCCCATATGTCTACTTTATGTTGGCATCATTTTGGTAGTGTCATTTTATTTTTTTAGGACAGTAGAAGGTTTAGAATTTTAGACGCAATTTTTGAAAATTTGCAAAATCAACTTTTTTAAGGACCAGTTCAGTTCTGAAGTCAGTTTGTGAGCCTTACATAATAAAAACCACCCATAAATTACCCCATTTTAGAAACTACACCCCTCAAACTATTCAAAACTGGTTTTAGAAATGTTGTTAACCTTTTAAGTATTCCACAGGAATTAAAGCAAAATAGATGTGAAATTTCAAAATTTCCCTTTTTTTGCAGATTTTCCATTTTAATAATTTTTTTCCTGTAACACATCAAGGGTTAACAACAAAACAAAACTCAATATTTATTACCCCGATTCTGCAGTTTGCGGAAACACCCCACATGTGGTCATAAACTGTTATTTGGGGATACGCCAGGGCTCAGAAGGGGAGGAGCAGCATCTGCATTTTCTGACATGGAATTTTTTGTCATGGTTTTTAGCGATAACTTTTTTTGAGCGATAACTTTTTAATTTTTTTGTGGACTGAGCTGCGTGAGGTCTTATTTTTTGTGGGACAAGCTGTGCTTTTTATTGGCACCATTTTGGGGTACATCCGGCTTTCTGATCACTTTTTAATCTAATTTTTGGGAGGTTAACTAAAAAAAAAAGCAGTTTAGGGGCATTTTTCTATATTTTTTTTTACACCGTTCACTTGATGGGGTAGATCATGTGATATTTTTGTAGAGCCAGTTATTAAGGACGCAACAATACCAAATATGTCTATTTTTTATTTATTTTTTTTTTGCGTTTTACACAATAAGAGCATTTTTAGAAAAAAAAATCATGTTTTTGTGTTGCAATTTTTTAAGAGCCATTTTTTTTCATTTTTCTGGCTATGATTTTGTGTGAGGGGTCATTTTTTGCGGCATGAGGTGACGTTTTTATTGCTATCATTTTGGGATACATACGACTTTTTGATTGTTTGATATTATGTTTTTTGGTAGGTGAGGCGACAAAAAAAAGCTGTTTTGGCATAATTTTTATTAGATTTTTTTTACGCAGTTCACTTGATGGGGTAGATCATGTGATATTTTTATAGAGCCGGTCGCTTCGAATGCGGTGACACCAAATATGTCTATTTTATTTATTTATTTATTTTTATTTGTAACAATTTTTTAATTACATATTTGGGGGAAATTATTTTTTTATATGTGATTTTTTTTTTTTTATATATAATACTCTATTTTTTTTATTATTTTTTTATTTTTTATTTTACACTTTGTGTCCCCCATAAGGTCATACAAGACCTCAGGGGGACATTTAACTTCACTTATTTATTTATTTTTTTTTTACACTTGATTTCTCCTGTAACTGAGGCTGACATAGTAGCCCCAGTTACAGGGGAAATATATCCCCAGAGAGGCTGTACAGCATAATACTATGCTGTACAGCCTCAGTGCAGGGCTGATCGGGTCTATGAGAGACCCGGCAGCTCCTGCACGCTCCCGGCCCCGGCGATCACGTGACCGCCGGGGCGGAACAGGAGGCGCAATAGCGATTCCTGCTCTGTATACACAGCGCTCGGTGAGCGCTGTGTATACAGCGATCTACAAGGCAGGGACCCCTGGGAACGGTCCCTGCCTTCTCTTTGGGGTACCCTGCTTTCACTGACAGCAGATTCAGAAACGTCCATTCAGAAATAGACAACCACTTCACGGACGTTTATATACTATGGGCGGACGTGAAGTGGTTAAGCTATGGGACATGCCCCTAAACTTTCTAGGTAACTCCACTTATGGGTGGGTTTTACCTAAGCTAGGCCAATGTTGGCCCAGGATAACCTGAATTTGCTAAGATTGCTTCTGAAAATGCAGAACAATCCCAGCTCTGTTGGCTACTATGAGATCATCCGCTCCCTTTGATTCCATTGTTGCATATATCAGACATGATACCATTGGACACTCTATATTAATAAAATTCTGTTACTTCTCCTTAACATGTCCTTACAGTTACTGTGTGTATGACCATCGGCTTCTTCCAGCTATGTACTGGTCGATGTGAAGAGGTGAGTTCATGACACTTTTCACTGTCTTGTATGATCTACATGTATCCTGTGTAACACTAATATAGAAGCTCCTATCTCACCTCCATCTTCCCATCTCACTCCATAAAGAGCCCCTGGTGAGTACCACCAGACACTAATCCTCTATTCTGTCTTCTACAGATCTACACTAGGACAGGCATGGTGGCCGAGTGGACTGCATTTGTTGGCCAGATAATATCCCAACTAATGAATTATACAGATTTCCAGGTCAGTAGATGCCGTGTGAATGTCTAATGTGTTCCAAAAAGATGTCAGAGAAGTAATATATTATGTAGAGTCATTCATATGACTAATGGTCTCTCTTCTTTTTTTCCTCAGTGTTTGTCTTTAAAGTTGTCCAGAGAAGATGTCTCCATTGGCCTGAGAGAAAAGACCCAGGATCCTGAAAACCCCCAATAAGATCCAAGGGGTGGAGCGCCAAGACAACTGAATCCATCATGAAATTGCTGGACATCTTCTGGATCAAGAGGCAGATTCCAGGCTTGGTCTCTGTTCTCATTACTGGATATGACATTTCACCGGACTTTCTTAATACTGGATTTGACATTTACCGAATTTTCTGGATTCAACATCTAGCAGAATTTCCGAATACTGGATGTGACAATTACCCGGTCTTTCCATAGCTACCTCATCTCAAATGATGGGTTTTACCCCTTTGCCCAGGGGAAGGGCAGTCCTTCAGCCATGGTTCCCTGGAGGTTTCCTGCAATAGGGTTTTTTTCCTCCCCTGAGTGTTGAAGGACGAGTTGGGGTTTCACCATCATCAGGGCCATTTCAAAACCACTGGCCTGTTAATAAATAAGTCAATAAATGAGGTAGCAAACAATGTGTGTGAGACGCTTTATTGTTTATTATAGGGAATATATTGTAACCAATAAAAAGTAGGGAACTTCACTGGGGTTGGCCAGACCAAGCTCTGAAAAGGGATATTTAGAAAGTGGTAATGGCAGGGCTAGATTTTGCCATAGATATATATGTCTGTAGCGGTTGGTATTTTATAGGCATTTTTAGGGGTATTCTGTTTAGAACAAGTTGTCTCCAATCATTCTATCACGAGAAGAGAGGAATTGTGTCCTCGTTTGAATGAAGGCTGGTCCACGACCACTCCATTCAAAATCTATGGAGTTTCCAGGGGTAACTGTGCTGTACTCTTTGGAAATCCTGTAGAGAATGAATGAGGTAGTGGTGCATATACTGGACCAGTGCTTCTTTCAAATGAGGGACACAGGTCCACCTTTAGTTTGTTGAGTCACAGAGTTAACAATTTTTCCCCAAGAGTCCACACTTATTCTTACCGGAATACCCCTTTTAGGAATTTGAAAGTGAAAGGGTATGTTTATTGTTAATGCAGAATATAATTTATAAAACTTCTGAAGACAAGGTGTACCTTAAAGAGACGGGGCCTGAGAGCAAAAGTCAAAATGGGGTTTGCTGGTTCATGTCACCATTACATACCTCATCACTTGAAAGGAGGGTCCAATAATTGCTCATCTCAGGGGCGTAGCGAGGGAGGGGCAGGCTGACTTGCTCTGCAGTTTTTGTCACTGCCGGGCAGTTCCTTTCCATAGTGCTGCAGGGAGGCCTCTCTGCTCCCTTCTTCACTGTTCTTCTGAGCTCTGGCGCTCCCCCTGCAGGCCGCATATTGGGCTGCTGGCTGTGAGAGGAGTACTGAAAGCTCAGGAGTGTGCCTCCGGCACAGCCAGGAGCGCGTCATCAGGGAAGAAGTGTTTTTTTTTTTTTTTTAATTTCATAAAACTGGAAAGGGAACTGGAGGCAAAAGGGATGCCACAACTAGAGTGAGAGGACACCTAATCTGGCATAACTTCTGTGAGGGGGCACCTAATCTGGCATAACTTCTGTGAGAGGGCACCTAAATTTGAATCCTTGCCCCGGGTGCAGGAAAGCCTAGCTACACCTCTGCTGCTATCTAAAGTTTTAAGGGGGCCCTAGACAAAATAAGCATACTGTCAATGTTCTTGCTGAAATAGCTTTGACACAAGTAAAATATCTAATCAGAAGCAAAGTTAGAAAAATGACAACACTTTTGGTTGTAATGCTGTAGTTGATGCTAGATTTTATCTGCCTCGGGATCTAATTCACTCTACAGTGATTTTACATGTTTTGTAATTAACAATCATCTTTCATTATCATTAGTGTGCATATATTACAGCTTCAAATTCCAGCTGAGAAATGTAGCTTACTTCCTACAATATGCACTAATGATATCTAGAACAAGGCTGCAGGCGACCCACCACCAGAATAACAAAGATAAGTTTTAATACTTCCAAACTTTTATTTCCATTTACATAAATATATGATCTAATGCTGAAGCGGATTTGCAGAGCTTACAGTAGCTTAACCAATATCAGATACTTTTAAATTGAGCAGTATATTCTTTTTAGACATCAATAACTTTGCAAATAAACTATTGGAGTCTCAAACAATTTATTAAAAAAAAATTCCAAGGTCAAGAAATCACTAAGGATCTCTTGCTTGCAGCACAATCTTGTTTTTAGAATGCTAAAGGCAGCTTCATTATCAACCACACAACTAAGTATATACAGTATAATTTGTAGCAGCTAGAAAAGCCACTGTAAAACAAAAAGGAAGCAAGTTACCAGAAGAGCTTTATGTCAGGATTTACTATAGTATCTAAATACTGTAGAAAACATGGGGGTAATTTATTAAACAGAAATATGCCTATATTAGGCGTCACAATCTGCAACTTTTCTCCGCTCATGCCAGGTCTAAAAAAAGTGGATGTGGTGAGGGGCGGGCTGGGGCTGGGGGGCAGGAGGGCACTTGCCTCCCGGGCCGGTAGATCCAGGGCCGCTACGGCCCCTCTACTCAATTGTATCTACATCCGCTGGACAAACAGAGACGAACAAAACACAGAAGAATCGTCAGCTAGCCGTGTCAGAAACCAGAGATAACGCCAATACAAAATCGGAAGACGGTAGAGTAGTCAGATACAAGCCAAGGGTCAAATCAGCAGTCAGGATACACAATTCAACGCAAGCAGGAATAGCAAGGAATTGCAAAAACCAGCAAGGAGCAGAGAGAAAGATAGGTATATAAGCAGGAAGATATCCCACCCCCAGGTTCTGAATGGACCAGATTCAGAGAAGCCACTCAGCCCAGCACCTGAGAATTAACCCTGAGTAGACAAACCAAACATGAAGCTGGGCGTTGGCTCTAAAACAACCCACAGTGTGAACATGGTTCAAGGCAAGGCGTAGGCACTAAACAGAAACACACAAAAACTCAGAATACCAAGCAAAACATAGAACCTATGTTCTCCGATGACCAGACCTGACAAGAGGAGGCACTATATATAAAGGGGCACATAGAAGAGGCACTATACATAAAAGGGGCACATAGAAGAGGCATTATACATAAAAGGGTCACATAGGAGAAGCATTATACATAAAAGGGTCACATAGAAGAGGCGCTATACATAAAAGGGGCACATAGAAGAAGCATTATACATAAAAGGCGCACATAGAAGAAGCATTATACATAAAGGGGCACATAGAAGAGGCACTGTACATAAAGGGGCACATAGAAGAGGCACTATACATAAAGGGGCACATAGAAGAGGCACTATACATAAAGGGGCACATAGAAGAGGCACTATACATAAAGGGGCACATCGAAGAAGCACTATACATAAAGGGGCACATAGAAGAAGCACTATACATAAAGGGGCACATAGAAGAAGCACTATACATAAAGAGGGCACATAGAAGAGGCACTATACATAAAGGGGCACATAGAAGAGGCATTATACATAAAGAGGGCACATAGAGGAGGCACTATACATAAAGGAGGCACATAGAAGAGGCATTATACATAAAAGGGGCACATAGAAGCATTATACATAAAGGGGCACATAGAAGAAGCACTATACATAAAGGGGCACATAGAAGAGGAACATAGAAGAGGCACTATACATAAAGGGGCACATAGAAGAAGCACTATACATAAAGGGCACATAGAAGAAGCACTATACATAAAGAGGGCACATAGAAGAGGCACTATACATAAAAGGGGCACATTCAAGCATTATACATAAAAGGGGCACATAGAAGAAGCATTATACATAAAAGGGGCACATAGAAGAGGCACTATACATAAAAGGGGCACATAGAAGAGGCACTATACATAAAAGGGGCACATAGAAGAAGCACTATACATAAAAGGGGCACATAGAATAAGCATTATACATAAAAGGGGCACATAGAAGAGGCACTATACATAAAAGGGGCACATAGAAGAAGCACTATACATAAAAGGGGCACATAGAAGAAGCATTATACATAAAAGGGGCACATAGAAGCATTATACATAAAAGGGGCACATAGAAGAAGCCTTTTACATAAAAGGGGCACATAGAAGAGTCACTATACATAAAGGGGTACATAGAAGAGTCATTATACGTAAAGGGGGCACATATAAGAGGCACTATTTGTAAGGGGAACAAAACATGTGGCACTATATACAGAGGGCACAGAGCATTGGGCACTATATACTGAAGGCACAGAGCGTGTTGGCACTGTACAGAGGGCACAGAGTATATGGCAGTATACAGAGGGCACAGAGTATGTGGCAGTATACAGAGGGCACAGAGCATGTGGCACTATATACAGAGGGCAAAGAGTATGTGGCACTATATACAGAGGGCACAGGGCATATGGCACTGTATACAGAGGGCACAGAGTATGTGGCACTATATACAGAGGGCACAGAGCATATGGCACTGCATACAGAGGGCACAGAGTATGTGGCACTATGTACAGAGGGCACAGAGCATATGGCACTGTATACAGAGGGCACAGAGAATGTGGCACTATGTACTGAGGGCACAGAGCATATGGCACTGCTATATTCAGGGCACAGCATGTGGCACTAAGATGAGTTTGTGTTAGTATGCAGGATGCCAATGTGTTGGTAAAGAGAGAAGTTGAAGAGATCTTCTTGGCAAAATCTGCAGCGCTGAATTGTGGCCGGGAGATGTCATCATGGTGGTCTGAACCAGATGGAGAAGAACTCAGGAGGAGACGTCACCTGTAAGTCACTGAATGGAAGTGATTATTCTGCTACTGACTGTGTATGATGAGTGCTGTAGTCACCTGGATGATCTATAGCTGATGATAGGTGGTAGCATGCTGTTTTGTGAAACAACAACTCCAGCATCCCTTTACTGCTGTTCAGGCCATGCTGGGAGCTGTAGTTTAATGTGGTGAGGGTTGACCTGACTACTCAGATGGTATCTGTGCTGAACTTTTAAAATCTGGTGCTGTATTTATGTAAAGAACTTGGTTCTGGTACTGTATTTAACTTATGGGTTTGGTTCTGGTTATATATATATGTAGTGAACTTGGTTCTGTACTGTATTTGACTTATGGGTTTTGTTCTGGTGATATGTATATGTAGTGAACTTGGTTCTGGTACTGTATTTGACTTATGGGTTTGGTTCTGGTGATATATATATATATATGTAGTAAACTTGGTTCTGGTACAGTATTTGACTTATGGGTTTGGTTCTGGTGATATATATATGTAGTGAGCTTGGTTCTGGTACTGTATTTGACTCATTGGTTTGGTTCTGGTACTGTATTTGACTCATTTGGTTTGGTTCTGGTGCTGTATTCATGTAGTGAACTTGGTTCTGGTGCTGTGTTTGACTTATAGGTTTGGTTCTGGTGTTGTATGTATCTGGTGATCTTGGTTCTTGCTCTGTATTTGTGTGTTATACGTGCATCTGATGCTATA